>JAAMPI010001203.1:0-17928 GCA_013054445.1 Cudoniella acicularis
TTTTGTGCTGTTCCTGTTGGGGACGGTGGGAAAGAGGGGGAATGGTGGGTTGAAGTTGAGAATACGAAGGCGGAGAATGAAATTGCGGCGCATTGTGGGATGTTTCAGAGGGAGAAGAATGAGGGGTATGATGTTTTGGTGGGGATTGCGGGGGAGAAAGTTGGGGAGTGGATTGAGATGGAGGGGGAGGAGGGTGCAGGTTGTTGATGATTTTGTGGTGGAGGAGCAGTCGCTGGAGAGGAGGCAGAGTGTTGTTTTGGATGAGGTTTTGGATGATGATGGGGTTATGAAGGAGAGTTGTGAGGAGAAAAATAAGAGCGAGGAGAGTCGGGGGAGTGAAGAGAAAGAAGCGAGCAAGGAGGAAGAAAGAGAGAACGAGAGACAGCTGAAGTTGATTTTGGAATGTCAGGAGATGCCGGAAAAGGAGGATGGAGGTGTCAGTGATGAGGTTTTGAGTCAGGCTTTGGAGGTTCCTTTGCCGGATGAGGAGGTGGGTGGTGTTGAGGATGAGGTGTTGGAGAGGGCGTCGGAAGTCCCGTTGCGGCTGTGGGGGATGGATGAGAAAGTTAAGGGGAAGTCGTGGATTCCTTCAATGCCGTCGATTCCTGCGATTCCTTATATTTATAAAGGTAAGAAAGTATGATAGTTCGGATGTTTTGTTCGTTCGGGAGGCTTTAGACGATTTTAATTTGCAGATTATTTCACGAATTTCAATAAATGGGAGCATTTTTAAGTAAAAATTTGCAACTGTACTGCCATTCTCATTAAATTATTCTTACGTAACTCATTTCACACAACCAAAACAAAAAAACACCGTGTCTCCAAATTCTTTAACCATCTCCCTAAATATCATCGAGAAATCAAGACGAAGCCCAAAAAGATCTTAAACATTCCCTCTCAAAAGCCCCTTATCAACCCCATCCCCCACCACACCAGCAAGTCCGTTACTTCCCAATGTATTCCCCACTGCGTTGCCAACGCTGTCTTGAATCCCGTCAATGTCTTTGTTTCCTGTGACTTGTGTCTTCTTTAAGGAATCTTATTTTTTTTTAAGATTGTCAGTGATTTGTTTGTGTGAAAGAAAGGGGTGGGAGAGGGTGAGGGTGTACCTTTGACGCCGTAAGAAGTGCGATTTTCGCCGAAGTAGGAAAGGTATATATCTTCGATCCAGTGTTTGATGGATTCGAGATATGTAGGCTCTTTCTTTTGGGCTGTGGGATTGAGTGTTGAGGGGTCCATTTTGGAGTTTGTTGTTGGTGGATTGAAAATTTGGAAAGGGGAGGAGTTGAAGTGTGCAGAACTGAAGCGATGCTGTGAAATATTTGAGTGTTTGGTGAAGCTTGAGATCAAATAAATCTGTGCTTTTGATACTTAAAACTGACGGGATCGGTGTAGACCCTGATTTTTGAGATGCTTTGTTGTACATCAGAAGACGAGTCGTTGGTCCATGGATGCGTGTGTGACACCGAAGGATATGACGTCGATTTCTGAGATCAGGAGGGGTAAGTATGAGAGTGTGTGGCTGGTGACATGTAAGGCGATGAAGAACTGGGTTGTAGGCTGCAAGTTGGGGGTGCGTGGGAAAGCCAGGTCATGCTGGTTGCGTAGTTGTGAAGTCGTTTTGATAGAAGGGACGTGCTTGGTGTGACGGAATAGACTTTCAGGCTGTGGTTGAGCTGAAATGGAAAGTTGGGGGGGCGGACGGGGTGTTTCGCGGTTTGCGACGATTAAGATCTCTTGATTCACGAAGGCTGCATCTGCGACACTTTAAAAGTTTAGAACATTCAGAAGAGATTCCACTTTGTACCTGATTAAAATCGCATAGTTAATAGATTGTATCATCGAGAAATGAACTGAGGCCATATTTAATTCAGGGTGATTTTACAATATTAGGTTGGGCGCATTTCTGTGGAATGGCGTCTTAGGCAGCGCCGCAGCGACCGCGAAGTGAAGACTTTCCAAAAACGCCAAATCATATAATACAATCCCCTTTCTGCATCCTTATTTCCTTCCTCGTAAGCTCAACCTCCATTATTCTCTTATCCAAGGGCACTTTCTCATCCAATCCATCATCATCGACATCGAAGTAAAGCGCCCATTCTCCCTCCTTCTCCTCCACAACCGTGAACCCCTCCCACCCATCAAAATTTAACCTTCTATCAATCGGCGTGACATTCCACGGTCCAACTAAATGTCCTTCTGCTTCCTTTCTCAATCCGTATTTGATTTCGTATGTGTCTTTGTCGACATAAATCCAGTTTAGCTGAGGGGGGTCATCCGCGATCGTGGAAACGTAACCTTCGCCGCGACGTCCCCATTTGCTATCTGGGTATGGAAAGAAGTATCCTGCGAAAAGATGTCCATATGCTTTAACGCGTTCGGTATCGTTTTCGTAATCTTCGGGAAATTTTGCTTTCGGGTTCACGGTTGTGACATATAGCTGAAAACATGATCAATAGCGGTTTCCAAAGTGAGGAATTTTGGACTTTGGATAGAACTCACCTTGTTATTCTTTAAAACGACAGTGCCGCCGTGAATATCTCGAGCTTTTCTTGAAGGGTCCGAACATGTCACGAGGAGGTTTGCCTTTCGACTTCGGTGTCGTTCTCGTGCATTTTGTTTCTGGCCTTGCCGGACCGCTTCTGTTGTTCCAATGATTGCTGGACAGGCAGCTATCGATCGTCAATATTCCCAGAACCATTTTCGAAGGCTATTTAACGTTATTGCGCTTTTGTCTCAGTGAAGATACAAGTAAATAAATGTGTACTCCGGATCCGGACACCTGACTTCTGGGCGACATTGGTGGCGATGTAACCCAAATTCAGGAGAATAAAAGCTCAACACCCTTTGGGCTCAGGCTGAAGGTGCCCCTGCGTTTCTCGTATAAGTGCATCAGAAGCAGAGCAAGAAGACCTGGTGGTGTACTCCCCACACTGTTTGATGGGGGGTGGCATTGTGGCAACCATGATCGAAATCCTCGCATGAAGCACGGTCACACCGCAGTGGCAAAAGCTCCCTGAAGGTTGTACAAATGTGCAAAATGACGCAAAATGGGCTGGGGGAGCTGCTCTGAAACCTCCACATAGGGAACTTCCCTCCTCTTTCCCAGCAACCTTTTGATAAACCTGCTTTTGATGTCATCGAGGACCCTTCATCAGATGTTCGGCTTGATCTCATCGATTGCAGAGGTGTTCCACCCCAAAGCGTCATCGGTTGAGAGACTTTATAAATAACGGACAGTATTCGTAATAAAAATAAAATACCATCAAGCTTTTCAAAGAAAAACAATCACACTACCAAAACCACAACAACGCAGCCATTTGTCGCCCACCGGATCCAAATCACAACCGTCCCTTAAGTCCTTCTGAACTTCAACTCAAAATGTCTGACGGGTAAGCTCTATCATGACCCGAATTTTCACCTGACTAAGCTGATGAATATTGTAGAGAGAAGCAAAACAATGCCGTGGAGCAGGATTACGAGTACGCCTCAGAGTCCGAGGGAGAGCAACCACAACAAGTCGCTCAGCCCCAACAGGGCAAGAGAACAATGCAGCGAGCGCGACAGGGGCAGCAACAGCAACAAATGATGCCGATTCCGGAGGAACGGCTGACCGGCAACATGGGCGGGAGGACTGGCGCAATCCGAGAATCTCGGATCAAGGACAGACCAGTGCCGAAGGAGTCGAGGGACAGCAGTTTGAAAATCAAGATCGAGTTGGACCTTGAGGTTGAGGTAGATCTCTATGCCAGGGTGAAGGGTGATGTAACTATTGGATTGATGTAGTAATACTTTGTTTCCTTAGGTCGATCTTTATGCGAGAGTCAAGGGAGATGTCACCATTGGATTACTGTGAGAAGTAAGTCCAGTCCAACTTGGAAAAGCCATAGTAATACAGCCCAGTAGTAGGTAGAGGCTGATTGGGGTCCTGCAGGGTCGTCTTGTACAATAGAGCGATGGAATTTTTGTTTCCCGGAACTGATTTCTAACGGGTGATCTCCTTCGGGTGACCTCTTTGGGTTTGTGCTGGCGTGCTTGTTCTCAGTGTATCTTAAGTCCTGTAATGTTAGAAAATTAAGGAGTAAGTGAGGTTGATCCTGCATGCTGCTGCCTCCCTGCACCGCTGCACTGTTGCCATGTGACTCCATTTGAGCTTCAATGTGTGTAGGGTCTTTTTGGGTTACATCACCAGTAATTTCGAAGTTTGGGCCGAAGGCTTCGGCTTGATGTGCATTGTGCGTCTGCAGAATGGTCAGGGGTATTGAAGTGTCGTCTGAGTCTCGTCGTTAAAAGAATCTCGCTTACGCGGCGCGAGGGATGCACGCTAATAAAAACAGGGTTGAGGGGTCTAAGCGAGTACAAGGTAACTTCCGAGATTCCGAGGTTCTGCAAAGACCGTCAAGAAGAGTGACATAAGATCAGCATAACACGAGGGGTTAATTCAGCCCAGAACGCCGCACCAGTCATTCGCAAGAAACGAAGGAGGGCTTTCTTCGGATTGCCATGTCATCGAGCATCGAGCATCGAGATCGCTGGGCGGGCGCAGGAGGGGCCCTCCGGCCTTTCCTTTTCACGGCGTGTTGGGTCAGTGCCACGTACGCTGCACAGAGCCTTTCTTCTGGATCCCGCTGCCGCCCACTTTTCGGGTTCCTGAGCTGGATGCTATCAAAACCATTTAGTTTTACCAACTCATCACCACTCTTGGTAAAGTCTTTTGAGTGGCTGGCTCGAACTGCTTCTAAAGTGTGCATTAATCACTCACTAGAACTAGGGGTACTGGAGTAGTGCGCCTCGTACCTACAATACCGCAACGGTCCGCCCTGAATTCAAAGACGCCGGTTAAGGTTGAGGTGTGGCTGCCATCGGATATCATGCCTCGTCTGTACCTTTGTACCACACCATTCCATTTTGTAGCCAATGAATCAATGACTCCAAACACTGCAGCCCTCTCGCATGCCATGTGACTCGAACATCACAGGGCTCAGGCACACAAATTGATGGCTTTGATAGCCAAAGTTGCCAAACTCTACGTCAAGTTGTGTTGATCTCATGGATTTCCTGATTTCCCATCTTCTCGAGTCATGCGCCACATATCCGAAGACAACTCAATTAATCCATACGATCTAGCAGGATAGGGAATAAGCCTCTCAAGTACTGGTGGAGACGCGAGCGGGGGAATCCCTTCCTTCTGGGTTTTTGAGTCTTGACCCGCTCCGCAAGATTGCGCCACACGGCCTAGAACACTCTCTTTCCACCCGATCGGGCCGTATTCGCTCGTACGCTAAGAGAACGCACGGTGCCGGGGGCAAGAAATCAGGTTTTGTGAATTTCGATGTTAGTTATACATCGAAAAGTAAATTTGGCATCGCAATGTGCTTTCGGCTTGTTCGGGCTCTAGCGCTCGGGCACGTCAGGGGATCGGCAACAGCCGTCGTGATAGATGAATGAGTGTGTCCGTAGATGAAAGTCAAATTTGCCCCTGTGACTTGTTTCAGCCATGCCCTGAGTCCAAACCCAACAGAGAAGTTTCAGACACGAGTTGCGGCGGCCCGTTGTCGCAGTGGAGCATTCCACGAGTTTAGGAAATCGTAAATTTCGGACAAAGAATGTCTGGGGTATTGACTCCTTATACATCGTACCATTCTATTCACACAAAATCATCGACCCAACACTCATTCCCTCTCCAACTCCGACAAAATAGTATACACTTTACAAGAAGGTGATTGTAACATCTCCCTTTATCTTTGCCCTCAAAAAGATTTCCAGCTCCAGATTTAAATCAAGCCGAATTGACACGGGCTTCTTCTTTTTGGGCTTCTCCTCCTCCTCTTCCTCCTCACTGCTGTTCTCCTCCTCACCCTCACTTTCCCAATCCTCCTTTTCATCTGCATTCTTCTTCTTCTTCCTCCCGCACTTGGTGCACTTCACCTTGTTCTTCGATTTCGTCTTGGCTTTCGCTTTCGCTTTCTTCGTCTTGGTCTTTGTCGCAGTCTTCGATTTTTCTCCTAAGGAAATACCAAGAGTTCTACCACCAGACTGGTCTGCCTTTTTCATGTTGAAAGTTTTTATTCCGGTGTCGAAAGGTTCGTCGGCATCTCTATGCGGCAAAGTCGTATCCATCGTCGGCATCTTCCGCCCTCCAAATCCATTCAGATTGTTTTCCACCTCGACCTCGCCCCGAAATTGCGATTCATCCTCAGCTTCCTCCTGTCTCTTCTTCCTTCCACCACGTTGATATCTCCTTCTCGAATCCGAAGAATTATTTGAATCGTTCGACGGCGCACCCGAATATTCAGCCGCAGGTAAATCCGATTCTAGCGTTGGGGGGACTTGGGCCATGTTGTGTTGTGGCTTCTCAGCAGCTTTCTGACCCGGAAGATCGTATAAAGGATCGGGTGCAACGCCCTTCTCACCCAGAATTTCTTGGGGATTCTCCATAATCGCGATTATGAGCAGTAGCGTGGTGTTTAGAAAAATATGAAGCTTCGCATGCGAATAAAGGCATTGATTGTTCCTCGAGTCAACATATAAGCATCGCTAAGCGCACGCCGCAGGGGCGTGCCTCCCAATCGTACTATTCTAGTCAGAGGTTTGGTGGCCATGAGCTGATTATCCGTATTCTCAGGCCATGGTGCCGATGCTGTGACAATCGTGCCCGATTCGGCGATTCGTATTGTTGCAGGGGGTCTGGAAGAGGGTGCATGAAGAAACACCCATGGTGTCTCTTGATCACGTTCGTTTAATGACCCCTGAGGGTTGCGGATTGTGACGTTGATCTAAATGAACCATGTTCGTTCTGACGACTGTGGCTATCCGCATGCCTCGACCACAGTGGACCTCTGGATGAATGCGGTATTTCTGAACGTGCATGTGTGCATGCAATTTGACTGAAGTCGGTCTAGTGGATGTTTACACCAGCATATGGGGCTTCTCCAGAGTGAGGGGAGTTCTTTTCAAAGAGAGCCATCAAATTCAAGGGAAGATCTTAGCGCTTTCGTGGGTGGAAATCTCATGGGATGATTACGAAGGACTTAACGATAACTTTTTGACAGTAAGTCTCAAAGTCCTGAAACTAATGAAAAAAAGTATTGTACAGAATTGTTTTTATTAGTTTTTGTTCATTCGCAAATCAGTTTCAAAATATCGTGGTCGAGGAATTGAAAAAGTGCCAACCAACGCTCTCGACCAACATGACTGAAATTGTTTTCCTTTGAAATCATTCAGAATATTCTGACATGTCAGAAAATTTTACAGGGAGGATACATGTGCTCAGATTCAGCTAAAATAGCTGAAATCGCGACGAGGCTTTGAAGTTTATCATCATCTCAGGAGAGAAGAGGTTTCAAGAACAACCAAGCCTCACGTCATGAAGAGTTACTGGTCAGTTTTATATTGTTTATTTAATTACAAAGTTCAAACTTTCTGGAGTGAAGTGCGAGTCCAAGAAAAAATTGATCAGAAAATATTGGGTGTAATCACAATAGACCGAAGTGTCGATAATAAAGAGGTGAAAATCGGGGGATACGCTGGGAGTGTCATAACAAGTAGACGGCATATGTTCTCGAATAAAAATATTAACTTCTTCTCGCGATTACTTTCAAGGCGATCTGCTGGGATCCTCTTACACCTTCGTAAGAATCGTAACGCAGGGAACTGGAGAGAATCGTGCAGTGGCTCTGAGTATCCGCTCAGATTCTCAGATTTTCTTGTTTTAACACCTCCTTTTGACATCACAGTTTCACAAAGAGACGTGCGTAGATTCCCAAGATTCCAAGAACCGCGAAACAATAATTCGTACATCGAATTGAGGTGGGTTAATCCATTATGACTGGAGGCCTCGGCATTTTCCCCAGCCTATCACTGCGATTATAGCTAGGACCACCTCCAACCGTGACGCCACAGCAGCACAAAACCTGGTTCGGAACTCATTCATTTTGAAAAGACTTCCCAGCCATCTGTAGCCCGTACTGTGGCGAAGTCGTGCTCAAGCAAACATCAGCTCGCAGGAGCCACAGCATCAACTTCGCAGACTTACCCCCTGGCCCTGCTCGTAATCCTGACCGCCACTTCGCCTCGAGTTGCTTCCTTCCTCTCATCGACGATCCTTTTTATGACACCCAAGATGGATACAAAACTGGACTGTGGCTGGTGCATAACAGGATTTCTTAATCCTTCACAAGTTGTCACTGGTTGAAAATGATGGAAGAAAATGAAAATACAAATCGGATAGGATCAAGGGACTACGCTGACCTTGCCTTGGCGAGATGATCGAGAGATCGAGAGGTTTAAATCATAGCCCAAATTGTATTGCGAGATCGAGCTTGGAGAGGATGACGTCCGGGGTCCAGTTATTTTACGACTGGAGGAGTATATCAAACTCGATAGGGACGGAGGTGAAGTACTTTTTGGGCATAGATTCACATTCACATCAATCAAATCTCCTCACACAAGCAAAACATCCAAATTCAAAGTCAAATTCTCTATTTCAATTTCCCAAAAAGAAACCTCACATCAAATATCATTCACAATGTCCGGACTCCTCGGAAACGTTACCAACAGCCTCGACAAGACGCTCACTGGCGGCGATGAGCAACAAGGCCAAGGCGGTCTCCTCGGCAGCGTCGGCGGCGCCGTAGGCAAAACCGTTGATGGAGCTGGAAACGTCGTCGGACAGACCACTGATGGTGCTGGGAATATTGTTGGGCAGACCACAAATGGTGTTGCTGATACGGCAGGGAAGACGACACAAGGTGTTGGGAATATAGCGGGTGGTGCTACGGATACTGTTGGTGGGTTTGCTGGAGGTGCTACTGGGCAGCAGCAGGGTCGGCAGAAAGTTCTCTAGATTGTGGGAGAGGGATGGTTTAGGGGCATTGGAATTTGGAAAGGATTGTATTTTTGACGATTGTTTGATTAGATGGTTAAGTGGAGGGGTTAATGAATTATGGCACTTTCACACATCTTCTATAGCTGCGCACTTCGTGAAGTAATACTCCTTGCCTATCTCTTGATAGCATGGAAATTCCTCTTGCTATTTGAGAACAGTAGAGAAATATTCCCCGAAAACACTTCGTGACATTTTCCCCTCTCTATCTGGTCGCAACTGTGAAGTTAATCAATGACCTAGTCTTTTTGAATTTGCATCTTCACAAATTCCTTTTGCCACTATTTCAGAGACCCAGAGTCCTACATGGCCCCAAGTAATTGTGTTTTTATTTATTGCCATTATATTGTAAGATTCCTGTCCTTTTAATCCCCCCCGAAACAACGTGTCGCCCTTCTGCCATTCCCCAGTGATGCCGTCAACATTTCAAAATTAACAGTAATCTAAAACTAAGTATCCCAAATTCTTTTTATTTCAAGGCTTTATTGGATATTAGCTTTGTTAAAGAGTTCGCGATGTAGGATATACTGCAGGACTGATCCAAGAAAGAGTGAGTGAGTTGTGAGCGGGGAAGGGGGTTGGGGGTTAGAAAGGGGGCGCTCTCATCTTCCCAAGACCACGACCACGACTACAGCCATTTCATCAACCGGTAAAACTCTCAATCGATCGATTTACTCACCATGTTAAGAGATTAAATAACCCAAAAGGTGTTGTGCAAGCCATTCGAGTACATTAGGTGCATTACATTTCTTCCCGCTAAAAGTACACCGATTAATTATACCCCCGTCTTTTAGGGTTGACTCGCTGAAAGACGGCGCACGAATCTCTGTTTGCTAGCCCACAATCGCTAAAATTACAGCATGCCCATCACTATAATTCAGCTCTCAATCGCTGAAGTATAGTATGTTGCTGCCTATATGTCAGTGTGTAATTCTGCACTTTTTTGCAATTGCTTAACACAGTAAAAGCGAGCGATTAAAGCGATTCGCTTTTAACTAAACATTCATTAAAGACCAATTATCCACACTCCCTATTGTCGTTAACTGCACGATATTTTGATTGCGCCGAAATTAACATGCGTGAAAATAACTGAGATATTGTTGAGATAGGGATTGTTCGTTGAAATATAGGGCCTTAGTCGCTAAATTACAGCGTCCGTGTGCCTGTAATTTAAGGAATGATCGCGATAACCTCACGTATAATCATTTTGATAGCGATAGACTCTATGCCTAAGATACTCGGTGATTTAATTAGAAACATCAATTATTGTGATGCATTAGAGTAACTAAAGTGAGACCTACTAGAGTGACTATATGTCTCGAGGTTGAAGTTTTGATTCGGATAAATATGAGGTTCTGATTTCTTTCTTGCTAGGTCTTACCTTACGAGCCTGAGGTCAGAAGTCTGGTTCTTACAGGGTATTTTTAAGCGATTTTCAGGCTTCGCGACCCTACCTTCAGGCTTCTAAAAACTAGACTTGTCGCGATCACTTTAAAGTTATAAAATAACTAAGAATAATTATAGTTTATAATATAAATAATCGCGAGTTTTAGAAGATAAAGATGCTATTTATTAACTACCTTTTTAAAGTTTACGATTTTTGATTTTTGATTTACTTGTAAAATGCCTTATAAGAACCAGACTTCTGACTTCAGGCTCGTTATATTAAGGACGCCTTTAAAACAGCCATAAAAAAAATAAAAAATAGTCTTTGAGCAGCGTGGGAAGACTGATTTAGAAAAGCGTGAGGTGAAAATGATAATTTGACTAAAAGGGGGAGGGGGTTCACCCCGATGCGGCCAAATCAAGTAAATTTGGTGGCTATTTTATCACAACTTAGTTTAAGTTGAAGAAATTTCACGAAATATCAGGGCAGAAATTCTGAGGAGGTTTCGTGGTCAAAAAATTAGGAAGCGGTGCAGTGGCCCGGCTGTCATAATTATTTTTTAAAAAAGATACGAAAAGATATTCTCTCTTACAATAAGCGTAATACCATAACAAAGTATGTCGGTTTGCTTATTTTTAATTTACGTTTTATCCGTACAATTTTAAATCGTATAACATTGAAGTGTTGTGTGTGATTTTGTTGTATTATGGGCATCTCAAATGCCGAGCAGCGAGCACAATAGGAACTTTCGTTACCTTCCTAGCTAGGAAAAACAGGAGGTCGTCCAGCTCGAACTTTCTGGCCTTACAAATTGCGAAAGCCTTAGATCTTCCTTTTTTACGTACCATTTTCAAGAAAGGCGATTGAAGTCCAGAACAGGCACGTGACAATCGAGTATGAGAGAACAATAGGCTGGGAGCTGCAACATGCAAAGTTTCGGAGAAAATCGTGGCTTGGAGCTGAGAATCTCACCGAAGGTGGCACTTTTGAGTTACACAGAAAAAGTAAGAAGCCAAATATAAACACAGCTGTTTGTCAAGTTTCAAAGCCGCAAGCCGCGGATTTGACGGCATAACTGGTGACTTGCAAGCACGTTGTAAAAGAGCACTTCTCAATGGCTGCAAATGTTAGTTGCTTTGGGACACTTGACAAGTACGCTGGCATTTTCCGTTTCAGCACACATTTATCATGTGCCTCTCATATCACTTGCCAGCCATCAACACGGAATTCTCCAGATAAGCCCTTAGCCCCAGTAAAGGGGGCCAGGCTAGCAGCTGCTGATGATATGCTGTCTGGGCGGGCCTTGTATAAGATATGATGCTGTATCCTTTTTTTTTTTCTAAATCAATCTCATAATTCACTCTACTACTCCAAATCCCAGCGAGACCTAAAACAAAAAATACGACCATGCCAGTGCCGCATTACGGTATCTGGGTTGGAGAACCCCTCTCCTTCATCGCACAGCGAGAAAGAATCGACCCTAAAAGCCCTCATATCTACCTGAAATTCAAGAACAGCCGTGAAGAACATCGAATCTACGAGGCAGCTATCAACATCAAGTCCCTCGATCATGACACCCGACTCGTTTTCTGGCTTGTGGAAAACTTCCAACATTCTCTCACAGACACACTACAAGACTTGGAGCCTGGATTCCAATCTATTTCAAATGGGGATGGTCTCGGCATTGACTACATTCGTGACGGGCTCATTACTCTGAGTGAGGGTGAGCTTTTACCTCACGATCTTCCTGGACCGAACAACGACATTATAGATCGAGTCGCGCCAATTCTTGCTTCTGCTATCAAGCGGAAAGCTACAATATACATATGGGGTTCTGAATATTCTCCCAGGAAGGATGGTATCCATGATATTCATATGAATCAAGGAAGCTTGCCGCGTTTTGAAAACGGAGTTGGACAGGATGGGGCAGTGCTGTTGCATTTCCCGGATGATGGTCACTGGGAGGGAATTTTCATCGCGTTCGCTTCTCAGAGGGTTCCCACGGATGACCGTACAGGAGTCCCAGTGCCTGGTGCTGTGGAATTGGTGGACCAGCTACAAACTACAGATAGTGCGGATTTGAACTGTGAGTAGATGCATTCTGGGATTCTTTTGGAAGAAGCCTCTAATGTCAAAATTCTAGAGCGGAAAAAGTGTCTACGGATAAGTGGAGCAATTGCCCAGAATACTAGGCTCTATAGAACCCCAATTTATACTAATCATGATTTTTGTCTTTGAGTCTTTGAAATTCAACCAAGTTGGCCTCATTCTATTAGCAGTGATTTTTCATTCTCAAAGAATTACATTCTAGATGCGCGGGCGTCATTGAAGCAAAGCAGAAGGCCGCGGTGTAGTACAAGTAATTTCTTTTTCGTTCATCAAGCACAATTGATACTCAAAGTCGAATTGTCCACATTCTTGCATGTCCATTTCGCCGTTTTCCCACTTGGATTCGTAATATTAATATTCTTTGCAACGATATTTTTGCACACCTAAAAGTTTCACAACGTTAATTTTCCAGTTTCTTTGACACAGAGGCGGGTGTTCAGTGCTTACATGGGGGCTACTGCACACGAGTGTGCCAACAGTTGGATCGTATTTCTTTGAAGTGCCTGAGAAGTTCTCGAAAAGTATGTCTTCGATGATCATCGATGACTTCAGAAGGATGAAGTTAGCAAGGTGATTTTCAACAGACAAGGAGTTTTTTAAAGCATAGAAATTTGATGAGACATACCGGATATTGATTACACAACGTCAAGTCCTTCTGGCCATAACATTGAGTTAACTCAATTGCATCTATACTCAAAGTCAGTTGATACAAAATTAGGTATGATATTCTTGCTAGTCTCACAATTAACACTGGTATCATGCATTCCGTTATACGTCACGTTCTTCACATATCCGGAGCCACCTCCGCTGCTTGTTGAGGTACTGCTGGGAGAAATTCCAGGCCACACTTTAATTCTGGCAGCGTCACTTGAAGTAGTCATCGATGCATTGTAGATATATATATTTTCTAAAAAGATTAGCTTATGTAGTATAGAAATTATGCTCCTTAGAAAAATCTCAATGATGCTTACCCACGATATCGACCTCGCCAATATATTGTCCGAGAGAACCCACAGAAATGCCGTGACTGTTAATGCATTGCATATTTTGAACAAGAATGTTCGTACTATTTGGCTTAAATGAAACACAATCATCATTGTTTGAAACGTATGAATTCTGAATCGTCACTGCATCGGATCTGTAGGTATCCCATCCATCTAATAAATTGTCGTCAGAAGTGAGGTATCCGTGGAATTTCCTGCGAACTTACCTGAGTTGTGAGCAGGATTGCTATTATTACTCGCAGACGTGAGTGTCATAGAATCAAATATGATATCGGAGCTGTTAGCAACAAAATTGAACCAATTTGGAGGGTTCTTCATTTTCAAGTTGCTAACAGAACCACCTTTCAGACCCATAAGTCCGAGAAGAATTGGTCTTACCACATCCGAGTCGGAAGCCATAGCATCCCACCATGCTTGGCCGTTACCATTGAGAGTTCCTCCTCCATATATATTGACATCCTGGCCGCCGAATTGCCAGAACAGCGCAGTATCTTGGTATTTATACTGGAAAGAGTTGGTTGACCAGTAATTGACATCTGGGGTGAAAGAAACTTGTCCTTCTATGATAAAATCCACTGCGTTCAGAAATGTTAAGTCCAAGGGGCGAGAAATGGTGTATTGAGCGTCGAGTAGGGCTATGTTTCCGCCGTTGTTGCAAGATTTTGCTGCGCTGAGAATTCCGGCACTGTCGTCTTTTCCGCCGCCGAGTGCAGTGACATAGCAGGTTTTTGTTCTGGGAGGCGAGACATAGTGAGATCGTCCGTGGTTATAAGGTGAAGGAACGGGAGTAGGTCTTAATGGTAGGCTTGTTGGACTGGAAGAAGTCGCATTTAAACCAGGGAGTGAAGCAAGAAGAGTGAGGAGTATGAGGTGGGGTGAGAACTTCATCTCGAAATAAATTCGTCCAACTTCGAACGCGATAACATCAAAAGGCATATGATTTATTGTGATGTAACTGAGGTTACTAAATCTTTACTTCGCGAAGAAGTGTAAAAATTGACTTAACGGGGCCTTGAACGGAATAAATATTTCCAGCTTAAAATCTCAATTTGGCACCGATACCCCTGAAATCACCCGGTGCAATCAAAGCTTCCTGGAAATGACCGTTCACGCTGAAAACTGGCGTCTCGGTCACCTTAAAAGAATTGTTTTCTGACCCTCCCTCGGGATATCTACTCCCTGGCTAGAGCAAGGTATAGCCATTCGTTGTAAGACTAACAATGTATACTATTCAATTTTGTTGACCTTCGCAGTTTTTAGTTTGAAACTATTCAGCAGGGAGAGAGTCGGGGCTTGATATTAAGCTGAAAACAGCCTGAATGATCTACCATTGAAGTGATCGGCAGATACCGTAGCTTAAAACTTAATCGGCTAATAACATCGGTTCGAAGAAGTAGTTCCTTGATCCCTGGAAATCTAGCTTTTAAGAATTTCATGTGAAAATACGATTTCATGTTAGTTAAGCATTGTACTCACAACGCCGACCCCACAGCCCCCGGAAAACCCCCACTCTGATCTGAAAACATGAAAGAAACTATTGCTTGAAGGTTTAATTGGGATTTAAGAATTTATCTTTCCCAAATTCAATCTCAAATATATACAGTAGAATTAAACCAAAAACACTCAGCCCGACGCACCACTCGTGCAAGTAATACCCGGTGTATTATCAATATTCGCACAAAGATACTGTGCAGTCCCAGTTGGCGGCTCCACACTCCAGCCACTAAAATAAAGATCACAAGTACCACTTGCAGGACAATCAATGTTCGCAATCGTAGGCTCATACTTGGTCGAAGTCGTCCCCTTGAAATTCTTGAAGTAGATATCGGTCATCGAAGCATTTGAAGGATTCGAAGCACAATAAGCAGCAGTATTTCCGTAACAGCTTTGGATTTGCGCCGCGTAGTCGGAACTGGAGACTGTGATGCCGTCGTACGTCACGTTTTTGACCGTGGCGGTTCCATATCCTCCTGGGTAGACTTTGATTCCGACGGCTTTGGAAGAGGTGGCCATGTTTGCGTTCGTCACATAGATGTTCTGCACTACGTCGGCATTTGACTTGCCCAAGCTGCCGACTGAGAGCCCGTGAGATCCAGTGCAGGTAATTGTATCGACGGTCACGTAGCTAGCCCCCGCTTTGAATGCAATGCAATCGTCGTCGTTGGTGACGGTAGCGTTCTTGACTGTGACATATGACGCTGGGCCGATATCCCATCCATCGGTATTTTTGGCGGCATTTGTTGAAGTAGACACGGCGCTTAGTTTGATATTGGTGTAAAGGATATTCTTGGAGCTTCCAGTTGCTGAGTGGAAAACGTTGGGAGCATTCTTGAAGTAGATATTGTCGACAGTGATGCCTGTCGAACCGGTAATGTAAAACAATGTTGGCCTTGCATAACTGGTGTTGGTTGCGAAATAGTCCCAAGCAGCTTGTCCACTCCCATCGATAATTCCGGTCCCCGTAAGTGAGCGCACTTTCGCTGTCGTGATCTTCGACATGAGGAAAATCGATTTCTTTCCTTCCCAGTAGGTCAAATCATCAGAAACTTTCAAGGTCCCCTCGATTTGGAAATCACAGCTTGAGCAACCCGCGAATGACAGAGCAGATCTGACTGAATAGGTTTTTCCGGCTGGGATAACAATCGTGCCTCCATTACCACAACTTGTTATCGCCGCTTGGATAGAAGCGACATCATCGGTGGCAGTGTTGCCAGCGGAAGTAGGAGTGCAAATTGCTCTTTTGACAACATGATCTGGTTCACGTCGGATAGGGGCGCTTAACGCAGTGGCAAGAGAAACAAAATTAACGAGGAAGGCCAGAAGGTTGTACATTTTGGGTAAAGTTTGAGAGCCTTCCAGTCACTGCGCAAAGAACGTGGTGCTTAGGCAACTTTGCCAAGGGGGATATATGCTCCTTATAGATGAGCGAACTTGGAGACTTCTTGCAAGGCTCGGCCGAGTTGTTTGTTTGCATTTGACCCCTCACTAGGAAAGGGTGGAGAGTTAGGACGAAATCCGCATGACAGGTTGAAACGTTGCTCTGATGAAAACTTTTGCAGGGGTCAAAAGCGCGGTAGATCATGCGATATGTGGAGAAATAAAGCAACGAGTCTCCGGAGCGAATACGAAAAAGTCCGAATAAAGGCGAAGTGTGGATGTAAATTCTTCAAAGATGGCAGCGAAAAAGGTAGAGCTTAAGAGCAAATAGGAGTAGGTGAATATAGCTGTTTTAACACAGAACTTGTGAGTCCGCTGAAAAATACATGCGAAGACAATCTTGAAGCGTTTAGATGGAGCATCTTAAGGTTTTTCGTCGCTAGCTCGCCACCACTTTCCCCGAACCGAGAAAAAGGGGTAACCCCTTAATTTATCCATTGCATGAAATCGGCAACATGCCTCGGCCTGTCTCCCAAAACGGAACATCAAAGTTCACCGCCAACCTTTTCGATCTTAAATTCAAGAAGCTGAGAATGAGTGTTATCCTTTTTGGAGTCATTTTGTTGTTCCGTCCCAACTTCCATGTTCTATGCATGTCACCCCGCAAAATACCTTGGCAATCAGCCTGAAACTGGCAGAATGACGATTCACTATGGAAGGGGATTTTGGAAGGACTGCTAGTGGACTCGAACATGAAAGGAGGCCTGTCCAGATTTTCAAGCGTAATGAGGCTGTGCGGTGAAGTGGTGGTAAGGTGGTCAGCACATCCTTTTCATATAAAGTGGTTGCTTCTGGAGGCTGAGATATGTTTGGCATTAACTCCGATTTTTGAATCATTCCTCTACCTCGGCAGCATCCACAGATGTTGTGAATATAGAGTCCGAATTCTTGGCGAAACGAAACACATTCGACAGCTCTCCGAGCGCGAATGCTGTCGATATTAATATTATCTTTCTCCTTTCAGAATACTTGAATTTTACGCTGCAAACTGTCGCTCGTTTATTCAATTCAAGATGCAACTTCTCACCACATTCTTTTTTTCCCTTCTTTTTTCTTCTTCAATTCAAGCTCTTGCTATCATCAACAAAAGAGCAGCATCACCCCGCGAGACGAGTCCAATAGGTTGTTTAGTAGTCCAGGGCACAAACACAACATCAGGTCAATATACATCGTTCAGTGCCGCAGTCACAGCTTTAGGATCGGGGACAACTTCAAAATGCATTTTTATGTATCCGGGAACGTACAAGGAGCAAATTCGAGTGAGCTATAGTGGGAATCTCACTATTTATGGCTATACAAATGAGTGAGTTTTCACGGCCATCCTTCCCTCGTCAAGTCGAATCAATGTTCTAATCACAATTCAGCACTTCAAAATATGCAAACAACCAAGTCACGATTTCGTCTTCTCAATCCTCTTCTCAAGCAGGAACTCTCGACGCAAGCTCGGCGGTAAACTTCGCAAATAGTAACCTCAAAGTTTACAACGTCAATTTTGCAAATACTTTCGGCACAGCGTCTCAGGTAAACTCAAATTCCAAATCAATAAGATTCCAAATTTATTAAATAATCGGAAAAGGCAGTAGCGGTAACAGCAAACGGCAACTATC
>JAAMPI010001204.1:0-17925 GCA_013054445.1 Cudoniella acicularis
GGCTGAACTGCTGAACCACTGAACTGCGACCACCACTACCTATATAGCCATATAGTTTTCCTATGTTAGAGCGTGTGCTCAACTCATATTCTAATATCATCACTTGATTAGGATAACGCTCTACCAGAACCTGCTTGACGCTTCCAAGGCTAAGTAAACCCCGTTCACGTGACATCGAGATCTCACGTGATAACAGAACGTTACACTCCAGCCAAAGCCCGAGCCCGGAAGTGGCGCTTGGTCGAACGCACAACAACTCGTCGATGTGAATTCAGCTCTCCTAGACAATTTTCTCAATGCTCTTCCCCTCGCAAACCTCACTCCTAAGTGCGTCCTCCTACAAACTGGCGCTAAGAACTATGGTGTACATCTCGGGCGCGCGCGTAGCCCGTACGTTGAGAGCGATCCGCGGGTCACGCTAGAGCCGAATTTCTACTACCTGCAGTGCGTACATCTGGCGGAGGACCGCACTTGTGCTAATGGGGACACCTGTAGGGAAGACATCTTGTGGAAATACTGTAAGGCAAACAACGTATCGTGGAACATCATCTGTCCCGCCTAGATCATCGGCGCAGTAAACAATGCCGCGATGAATGCGCTGCACCCCCTCGCAGTGTACGCTGCCGTTCAGGCGCATAAGAAGGAACCTCTGCACTACCCTAGGGACATTGAAGCATGGTGACTATAGCCTCTCCAATAAAAGACAGTATTCAGATGCTAACAAGATCTACAGGACTAGCTGGCGAGAAAATTCCACCGCGATGCTGATCGGCTACCTGAGCGAATAGGCCGTCCTCGAATCCTCAACCGCGAACCAAAAGTTCAACGCCTCAGACGGCTGCCCCCTGCCCGTCAATCGGCTCTGGCCCGAACTTGCACGATGGTATGGAATCAGCGACAGCGATGTTGGCCGTCCGGAGACAGACGAAAGCAAATACACGGTTGTTCTAGGGGCTGCCAAGACACCGCTAGGGTATGGCCCGCCGACGACAGCGAAATTCAGCTTTACGCTAAGCGAATAGGCGACAAGACCGGAGAACGCGAAGGCATGGAAGGAGATTATGAAGAAAGACGGAGTGACGTATGATCCCTTTGAGGACGTCGAGGCGCACTTTACGTTTGGTGATGCGGCAGCTTTTGGGTTGGCATTGTGTTGAGTACTGCGAAGCAGAGGTCAGCACCGACTTTTTCTTCTATCCATTCCGGTGTTACTGTTGCGAGCTGGTATCAGAGGATACATGCTAACATGTGGACTTGTACAGGTACTTTGGTTTTACAGGGTATGTCGATACGTTGGAGTCGTTGAACTTTGCGTACGACGAGCTGTATAAGCTGAAGATGCTGCCACCGCTGAAGGCAAAGGCGCAGCCGTTGACCTAAAGTCGTGATCTCCAAGTATCCTACCTTGTTGTGGAAGCGATGCAGTACCCCACAACAACCTCCTTGTTTCTTCTTTTTCAAGGCTCCTCGTAGCTCGGGCGATGGAAAACAGTGATATCGAAAAGCAACGAATCAAGGGATAGAACACGTCCAATTCTGCTCATTTCCGAGACTCGACGGACACTTCGAGTTTTGCTTCTGTTAAACTTAGCTTGCTAGGTCGCTGCTAAATGTAGTTTACACATAATACACTCGTCGCTGCCGTGTTTTTATCTGCCTCGATTCGCCTTGAACGGGAAGAAGAAGCTGCGAGTCTGCGTATTTTCTGGCTGCTGCTGCCGTTGAGTGAGCGGATTGAATAGCCGGATTTAGAGGACCAAAGAGGATTGCTGTTATAAAATGGCGGGTTTGGAGGTATCGTGAATTAAACAAATTGCATACTCTCAAGGGTAGCCATTATAAAACGAAGTAAACAGAGGAGAAAATCAGGTTGAGCAGATATAGAATATTCAGCGAGGGGAACTCAGCGACTTAAGTGCTAATCTCTGAGAGTCTGCCTGTCGGGATTGGCCTAGTCTCGTCCATCCATCAGTTTGCCGCTTGCGACTGCCGTATGCTTTCCTAGAATCAACCTGATCTTGCGTATAAAATCTCAGCCCGTCCAAGCTCTTGCCAGGACTCTTTCATCGTGCAATCCCCAACGTCCCTCGGCTTGACCAAAAATTAAGAAATCGGCTTGTGATCAGTCCAATCCTGCTCGAAATCCAATACAACATACCCATGCCGTAGAGCTTGCGGTCATCCCTTCGTAGCTAAAACTGATCGACCTTCCCTTTGCAGAATTGAGAAACCAGAAACCGTGTGTAAATTGTACCATGCCTATTCTAGCAGAGCGTCCGGTCCCACCGCAGCAGCGTCGGTCACGTGTGGGTGCACGTGGTGGGTGCGGCCAGCTGGACCTGCATATATAGTGGAATAGCAGAATTGATTCCGATCAATTCTAGTGCCTTTTTGGCCCGCTGGCGCACTAGTAAAAAGCTATTCTGACCGCTGCTGTCATATTATACTAAGGTCTCCTATTCATTTCTCTAGCTCTTGGCCTCACTTCCACTCTGGTTGCCTATGTCCGCTAAACAGCCCCCGAGCCTCTCGAACAACGCAGCTTACTAAGCGTCTCTCGAGACCCCTTTCAGTGGAATCGCGCGACTAGCCTCCGGCCCTCTTCACTCGTACATACGCCCCCGAGTCGACATTCAGCCCAAGACCTTAAAGCCCTGGCTGCCTTAGGAAAGCACCCTAAGCTAGCACCTTACCTGCTAAACCTTTGAGCTGGCACCTTACCTGCTAACCCTACGAGCTGACACCTCACTGTCTCGACAATCTTCGATCTCTTTATTGAGCTATTCGAGCCATAGAGCTGGCACCTCACTACCACAACTTCGAATAGACACCGTGTCCTTCCGACCGAGTGCTGGCATCGACTTAAATCCTCCACACTCCGACAGAGCTGGCACCTTAACTGCTAAATCGACCGACCCGACCTCATACCGAGCCTGTCGCACCTTACGGAGCTAGCACCTCACTGCTATCATAGAGCTGGCACCTTACTACTTATACCGACCGATCCCTCGAAGTTAACACCGTGTCACTAAGAGCTAGCACCTGACTACTACCACAGAGCTAGTACCTAACTGCTATTCACAGAGCTGGCATCTTACGGCTGCCTTTGGCAGAGGATTAGATAGAGGGATTAGATAGGGGAGACAAGCTATAGAGCTAGGGGCCAGCTCTCCTGAAGGGGGGGATGATGTCATAGATCTGGTTCAGGGGTCCGGTCAGGACCGATCACGTGACCTTATATCGTGTATATAACCTCGTTTCAAACCTCGTCTGAGCTCTTTACCTTAGTATTCTAAGTAATAGATCTACTTTACTATCAGTCTGTCACATCTATTAATTTTTAAATTCTCTTTTCTAGGTTTTTATGCGCTACTTCTTTTTAAGCTAGACTTAAAAAGAAAAGTTATTATTCTAACTAATAAATTATTTTAACTATTTTTTATAATAACTCTATTTAACGAGCAGACGGCAAACTGGCTACTGTTTTCGGCGGGTTTGGTCGCTGCTTTCCGCAACCGACTTGCCAAAATCTCGCGCTGCTCTAACGCTCGCGTACCTGAGGAATGTTAGATATTACGACTCCAGCCAATCGGATGATTAGTTTCATCAAAATAAGCAACGGTTACTCGGAATCGTACGGAGGACTCAATTAGGGCAAATCAAGTATATTGTCAACTGTACAGAACAAAGAACGAGGGCGTCCGGGCACATCTAGAACCTACAAGGTGCGACGTGCTTGAAACAACGCTAGACAGCCTCGGGCTGTCAGGCATATTTCAACACTGCCATGATTTCCTGAAACCCATCCTGCGGCTGCCCCGCTCAATTTCGAATCATCTATCGAGCACCAAAGGACGCCGAGCGCAAGACTTAGACAAGCAAAGGCACTGTTCGCTCAAAAGCTATTTTTAATATAGTAAATATAACTTGATTAGGCCATTGTGAGATGAGGACAGCTGCTTCCGCTTGGCAGGACGTGGTTTCTTCTCATCGTCCTCGGCTGAGTCGGTGTTGTTAAGCTCGTCGTCGCTGTTACTACCGCTTCGGCTTCCTGCTTCGTTATGACTCGGTTCTGGAGATGGGTCGAGGTTGGGAAGCGATTGCCGTCGGTTGGCCGGTCATGACTAGCATTACAGAAAATTAGGTGAAATGCGATCGCCACATCGCAACGGCTGCGATTAATGCTACACAAGAACAATCTCAGAAAGATAAACGAAAAAGGATTTTACCCTATGTCCAGAGATTGGCATTGGATTATGTGCCTAAATCACCAACTCAGAAAGGCTGTCTAGATGAAACTGTATGTCTCGATATAAGAGATCTAGCTGGCCTTGGGAAATGTTGTCACATGGATGTTGTCACAAGTCATGCACGTGAGTTTTTGTTCGAGCAACGCATGCGATTTTTATTCATCCGGAGAACCATTCCTCAAATCCATCCCCACTTTGACCAACGCGGACGATTTTTGATTAAGCAACGCTTCATCAAGTATGTAGTCCACATAAATCTCAGCATCTTTCTTCAATCCCCGCCCTGAATCCCGCATGGAGGACTTGCAAATTCCACCACTGCCCTAGTTGTCCAAAGCATTGATCCACTCCAGTGCAGTCGTTGGTTCAAGTCGATGAGTAAAGTTAGGATCGATGAAGGTATTTCGAACGATGCCACTCTTGTCCACAAGCAAAAAGGCTGGCAGAGGGACAGCGTATGAATCATCTCCATTACGAGCCTTGAGATCCACGTCCAAGGTCGCGAAGACTGGTCGCATGTAGTCAGGCTGTGCCCAGAGGATGCCCAACTTCTTAGCGAATTTGTTTCCAACATCCGTCAGAACTAAGAACTTCAACTCGTTCTTCTCGGTCATGGTAAGGGTTTGATCTGGAAGCTCGGGAGAGATAGCGACGAAAGTAACTCCCTTGGCTTTGAAAGCATCCAGATGCTGTTGATACGTTCTCAGAGTTATGTTGCAATAAGGACACCAGTTTCCTCGGTAGAAGGTGACAAGGATGGGGCCGTGGGCGAGGAGCTCTTTGCTGTCCACCGTGTCGCCGCTAGCACCCTCAAGACGAAATTCGGGGAGCTTATCTCCGACCTTGATGGCACCGTCGAGATTGTAAGAAGCAATAAACTCGCCTATTGACTTCTTGACAGGTCCTGTGAGTTCCGCTGGGGCAGTAGCATGAAATTCGGCGAATTTCGCGTCCAGCTCAGTAGCAAGACTCATCTTAGCAAAGTGTGGTGAGGTATCTTTTATGAAGGGATAGGCTTGAAGAGAGGTGATCAGCTGGGCCAGAGATGATATGGATGAGTGAAATTCGGTCCGGGGAGGATGATCGTGATGGGAGTCAGCTATGTGACTGGGTAATGGACTGATGACTAGAGACTGGATATCACAAAGGTGAATGTGATGCGGATTCAAAAGATTGGTCGCATAGGTTGACTTCCTTTATATACCTATCTGCATTCACTGCCTAAGAATTGTGCAGGGTTAACATCAACAAATCACTCTGAGAATGAGGTGATTCACGGCTATACGACCGGGGGCAAGCTTACTTGACCGGCTCAAAAGTACGTACCGAATACTCGCAAATGCGGGGCGCTGAATAATTGGGCCAAGATTCCAAAGCTTTGCTTGCTTGGAAGTATTAGTCGATTCTTCCTTCGAGCGAGTCGCCCGAGTTCGACCGAACTCGGAGAATTAATTACTTCTGATAGAACATTCCGCTTGATGGAAGGGTTCAGAAAAGGCAACACAAGACGAATTACGCAAGCCAGAGAACTTCATTACCAATATTATATTAGAAATCAACTAGGTCCAGCTTGGTTCTGTATTTTTGGTTCGCTAGCATACTGCGAGCGGCTTAGCTCAGCTTCATCCGCCTTCCAACTAGACCTCACCCCACTTCATTTGTATTATCGAATATACCGCTCACACTCCAACGATAGACAACATCAACTTTGACTTTGTCCGAGAAGGTCCGTAGAGCCTTTGGACACACCCCTATTCTCAAAGCCATGAGCACACCGAGCTCTGCTAGTGATCGACCCCTAAAGCGCTTGCGGCTCGGCACGAAGAGTTGCGCCGAGTGTCGTAGGCGAAAAGTACGATGTATGCCCAATGAGACGGCGTGTAAAAAGTATACTCTGCATGAAGTAGATTGCATACCCCAAGGAGGAAAGAAGGGGAACCCAGGCCATCAGGAGGACCAGGACGTTCATGGGAAATTGGCAAACCTTGTGGTCCGTCTAATATGCAGCTCTATGGAGCTCGGCAAGCAGACATCAAATTTATCTCAGATTGAGATCAATACTGCCGAGGTATTGAGACGAATGCGAGCGACATCTGAGCAAAGAAATGAGGGCTCTATTAGTAGGACGGAGCTTACAGTAGCCTCTGATCATGGAGCAAGTGTAGCTTTGAATGACCCAGTCGACCCATTTGTCGATGCACCTCTACTCATACTGTTCAAAGATACCATGCTTATTAAAGAGGCTGATATCCGAGAGAACGCAATATAATCACCACGTGATCATCGACTTTCAAGTTGCATCAAGACTTTTCGAGCACTTCTCCTCGGACCTGACGACTTAATTGAGATCCTTAAGGCTACCAAAGGATTCTGGATTATTTGGCTTGATGGTCAAGATCTAGTCATGGATCCGGACCGTCATCATTTCAAAACTATACGCACTGCCAAGGCCTTCATCCACGGTTCGATGGGCTCAGATAGCCCTGCTCGTGTTACGAAAGCAGTCTTGTTCCTAGCCCTTTATATACAACAGCTGCCAAACAGTATTGCCAACCAGCAAACGAAACTATCTGTCCATCCAGAGGCGCGACTAGACTCTTACCTCCTGCTGGCAAACATGCTTCTCTCCATCAGTGGAGACACGACACCTACCATTGACGGTCTTGAATGTCTCATAATACTTGCCAAGTTATACATGAACATGGGCAAGGTTCGAGAGTCCTGGCTGAGCATCCGACGTGCGATCAATCTGGGATTGCTGCTTCGACTTCACAATGCTGCCGGACCAGGGAAGGATCGCGAGCACGAACTCTGGTCCCATTTATGGCAGACCGATCGTCAGTTGTCTTTGGTTTTGGGACTACCTGCGTCAAAGGATTATATTATTCTACTCCGTCTTTAGTAGAAAGTCGTGAAGTATTCCGCCCTTAAAATCGCACATGTGATACACCAAGGATCCTATTCCCTAGCCTACTATAATAGTATTAGTGACAGTGAGTATACTATATATCAATATTAACAGTTTTGAATTGGCTTCTCAACAGCTGGAAAAAGTTTGGTAAATTCAATATTAGAAAAGGGATTTGTTTGTGATCGCTGATGGGGGTTCTCGGCGAGAACTGAGTGATTGACTATTTTTTTGTAATGACTCAGGTTATGTGATATTGTGAAGGGTAAAGGCGGTTGTTTGTGGATAGAGTTGCTGTTGCTTATCAAAGCCTCTTGAAGCTTATTTAGTCGGTCAGTCTTTCACGTGTCTCTTTCCCACCGGAAGATTAAAAATTCACCTCTCTCCTCCAACCCCCCTCTCCTCCTGTCACTGCCAGCTCTATAAAAACCCACAACCTTTCTCTATCTAAACAGCAAGAATAATAAACCCAACTATTTACCTTTACACACTGAGGAAGTCAAGACTCGCGCGATCGAGGTAGAAAGATAGACATTCTTCTTTTCTTTCCACTCTTGGTTAATTAACCGCACTTCTAATCTTAACCACAAATTTCAAACTACCGACTTGAAAATCTAAATAACTAATAAAATAACTATATCTTAGCAGTTCGTTCGTTCGTTCGTTCGATTCGTTTATTCACAAACTGGCAACTAACCAACCGAACGAATATATGTGTTCTTCCATGACAAAGCTGACAATAAACACTATTGTTCTCACTCGGTGAAGAAACTTTCTACCAGGGAACTTTATTTTCTACGTAGTTAACGCAACCTGCCTACTAGCACATAGCACAACCGGACAAACTTCTCTTCTTCTTCTTCTTCTTCTTCTAGTGATCTTTGCGTACATGAAGTTTTAGTTACATGAATAGAAAGAAAAGGAGAAAGATAAGGATATATATTTGTTGGGAAGAGGGCGAGTGAGACAGAGAAAAGGGAAATAGAAGGGAAAGAGTGAAATTTACTGAATTCTCACAGTCTTTTGTGAATTGTAATGAGTTAAAATTTCTCTTTCTTCTGGATTTATGGGAGGATAGTGCGTGCCGCATTGACTGACCGGTTGACTCAGTATCTGCTAAACCCGTGGAAATCATCGATCGCACTTGTTTATCTACCAAGAAAACTCGATACGTCTTTCCCGACCACAACGTTACAACAACCCAACCCAAGAGAAACTACCTCTTAAGCGTCTTCTGCTTCTCCGCATCCTTAACCAACTTCCTGCCCGCAACCACCAGCCCCTTTCTCACTCTAACACCATCCATGAACCTCTTCGCCACATTCTCCTTATCTGCCAACTCACCCAAATCCTCCAAATCATCCTCCGTAAACGGAACCCAAAACGGATCCTCATCTAGGACTTCGAAGCCTTGGAAGATGAGTTGAGGGGAGGCGGCACCGGATGTGCGCTTGCGGATCTCATCGCTGAAGCCGAAGGAGGTGGCGACGGGGAGGAGAGAGAGTATGGTGAAGAAGGGGGTGCCTTCTTTGAGGGATTCGGAGAGGATGCGTCCACGGCGGCGGGTGAGGACGTCGTAGACGCGGCCAAGGACTTCGGCTGTGGAGGTTGTTAGCTCTTTTGTTCGAATAGATGAAGGTGAAGGGATCTTACTGCTTGCTTGGATTTCGCAAGAGTACATGGCGAGTAGTAATCTTGGACTCCAGTCTAAGAAACCTTGCTTGATAGCTTGTTGGACGGTTTTGATGACTTCACCAGTAAGACGACCGAGCTTGTCCCGTGCTGAGGAATCATCGTCTGCCGGCGGGGTAACAATGACTTCTTCTAAGAAGACAGCGATTCCTTGGACGGGTTCGTTGCAAAGAGGTCCTTGAGCAGTGGCTAGCTGGAAGGCATAGCTGATTTTGTCGGAAAAGTCTCGCGCTTGGAGAGTGTCACCAACAGCTTGGTGCTCTTCTTCTGCGGTGGCCTCCTGAAGGCTGTGCCTGTCAGCTAAGAAATACTAAGGGGAATTCGTAATGACTTACAATCTGCCACAAATACCGTCTTTGGTGGAATCAATGAGGAGATTTGGTCCAGTTCTTCGAGGTCCGAATGCCGAAATCTGCTCAACAGCGTTTGTCCAGACTTCCCGCTGACCTTTGACACTCTCGAAAACAGTTTGAAGTTGCTTTTTGAATTCCGGAAGAGACATGACTTTCGTTCTATCCACTATACCGTCATCCGCGTCCTCTGAATCAGAGCTTTCCGGAGAGACATCGTCCTTCTGCCCCTTTGCCTCTGCTTGCCGTTCCGAGTACAGTCGCTTGATGGCACTTGAATTCTTGGACAAGAACTCAGTCACCTCAGTTGGTAAAGGTCGGACTCGTAAACGGATAGTAACTTGTTTGGATGTTGTCACAGCAATGACTGTGCCACGACCTAATTCTTTGCTGGCTGCAGGCTTCATCTCGTCTGCTCGCACAATTGTCTCCCGGTAAGGCACAATTGGCTCACCAGCTTGAATCTCGCATCTTGCAAATCGCTCTCGGAGATCATTTAAACATCTCTCGAGATGCAATTCTCCAGCCGTCAACAGAACATGTTCACCACTTGAGAATTGTTCATACTCGGCACAAGGATCACTTTGAACCAAGAGCTTGAGACCGGAAATCATTTTGTCCAAATCAGCCGGATTGACGGGTTCCAAGGCAACTCGTACAATGGGTTGAGCTCCCATGTTGACGCCTGCAAGATTGACACTGCCTTCGAGCTGACTGCAAATGGTTCCCGATTTTAGAATATGTCCTTCGAGACCGCCAATCCCAAAGACTACACCAGCAGGTACAGAAGTAAGTGGCTCAAGGCCCCGACCCATGAGGAGATAAAGAGCTGTTACCGTAACCCTTTTCGGCTCGGGACTGTGGTGTGGATGTGCAGGAGAGAATTTTGGTGGAATGACATAGACGGAGTCGCCGACGGATAAGGTTCCAGAATATATTCTTGCAAATCCGATAAGATGTTCTGAGTCAGCTTGCTTCTCCTGTGCGCTGGACTCTTCTATGGTGGATTCTCTAAAAGTATCAGAAAGTCCGTTAACGGAGTTTTCCCCTCCATCCTCTAAAGCTCTTGCCTTTGCAATCTCTGCTCTCTTCTTACGGCCTAATTCTCGAGCTTCCTCTGGACTCAAAGTACCGCCCCTACGCTTGTTTTCGGGAAGCTCACTTTCTGGTATGGAAACCATTTTGCTCACATAGGCAACCACTGGGTCGGATTCAGAGCTTTTTGATTTGATCATGGCCTCACGAAGCACAGGGTCAACGTGAGAAGCACCAGGCGAATCGTCAATGAGAGCTGGTAATCTGCCTTCTTGGGCGACGGGAGGTGATGGCAATGATTCAATGACAGATACCAGGAGCGCTGTCGAAAGTGGAAGCCAAGCAGAAAATAGGGTCGTGAGAATCGCTCGCGGATCTCGAGAACGTAAGACATGAGGTGGGAGGTTGATATTTAATGACTTCGTAATTTTCTCGGTCATGGCAGGATCACTGTTAACTAGTCAAAACATGAAAAGCGTGAATTTAATTGGAAATTTTGACGGAAGGGGGAGAGCAAGAAATCTACACACCCCTTCCCATTATCACCACCAGTTGTTGCCGAGTACACGGCCCAGATCTGCTCTAGGACCAGCTGCACAAACATAGGTTTGAGCGCCCGTCCCTTTAAATGTTTTTGTGCCAAGACCTTTTTCGTCTTTGGATCTAGGTAGAAGTCTCCCCAGAGTACCTTTTCCATTGCTGTACGCTTAATCCCCAATTTTTTCTCGTAGAGACTCGCAAATTGCCGAACGGTAAACGCCCACCCATCGATGGCACTGCTAAATATAACATTATTCTTTTCGGGTGCAAAATAGAGGTCTTCGTCATCTTTTTCTTCGAATTCGGGATTGGCAGACATGGCGTCGGTATCTATGGAGTTGCCATTTGTGCCATTTGTGCCATTTGTATTTTCTTTGCCTGTCCTCTCTTCCTCTTTAGCAGCAGCAGCAGCAATTCTCTCATCGACTCTTTCTCGCCAATTGAGATCTTCTTCCATTCTCTCACCCTGAAAGAAACTTCCAAGAATGGCATTAACTTGTTCCAGCAATTTACTGAGATGTGTATAAGCTTCTCCAGGAGTCATCTTCAGTTCTGTGATTAGTCTATCCATTTTGTTAATAACGAGCAAAGGTTTCATATGCTCGACCCAGGTCTGCCGAAGCACAGTAACAGTCTGACTGCAGACACCTTCTACAGCATCCACTAAGACCACTGCACCATCACATAGTCGCGACGCAGTCGAGACTTCACTGCTGAAATCAATATGTCCTGGAGAATCGATCAAATTGACGAGATATTCTTTCTGCTCGGGCGTAGCGTCCGGGGCGGATCTTCGTAGCATAGAGAAGTATAGGGAGATGGCAGAAGATTCCATGGTAATTCCTCTGAGTTGCTCATCTGGTCGAGAATCGAGGTATCTGATCTTTCCGGCAAGTTTGGGGGAGATGATGCCATTCGTGGCAATAAGCGCGTCTGTGAGGGAAGTTTTGCCATGATCCTATCTGCGGGTTAGCATATTGCGAGTAGAGACAAGTGTGCAGTGTCCTTACAACGTGGGCTAAGATGCAAATCTTGAATCGGTCAGCAATGTCCAACTTGCCCCACCATACGACTTACATTTCTGATGCCGTCTGGATTTCGCTGTAAGGCGACCAGTTTCTCGGGGTTTACGATAGGCATTTTGAATGTGATGCTTCATGTTCTTCTGAAAGCGTGATTTGAGAGTAAAAGGCAGAGTTGAGGGAGGTATTTGGGGCGCGATTAGTTGGACTGGCTGATTATTTTTTCGCGATGCTGCATTGAATGCGTCACAACCTGCCGGCCGCCCAAAGCCGAGAGGATCCACGAGCACGTGACCATCCTATTTCTGAAAACGGCCTCGGTCTCCTCCTGGAGCTCGTCCTCGTCTCTTCCCAGAGCTCGAGCTCGAGCGCGAGCGCGAATGGTCCATTCACAGGTCTGTTGTCTCTAAATCATCCAAGGCCAATCGAAGTTCTGTACCTGGATGTGCATGAAAAAGAAGTGCGGACCATCTCTTCCCTTTCGGATGGTGTTACTTTTCTTGGACACTCTGAATCCTTCCTCTAACGGCGGCCCAGCGATCGCCCCCATAGGATTGGCTCTCGGTGGTCCTTCCCCATCCTCACCCTTGCCGCAGGGGTTTCACGCGACTCCATCAACCCAAATCTTGATTTCATTTAAGCTTCTGGACATCGAGTGTTCGATTCCTCATAGCTGGGCGCGCTTGGCGAGACAGTACATAATAATGTCGACAGCAGCAGTTGCGACTTTCACATCGTCTGTTTGCAATTAATAACGTTTCTTAATCACTAGTCACCAGTCCAGTCACGAACGATCCCGCTTGCGATTACTTGCCACCAAAGGCATACAAAAGTCGGTGGCTGAAAAAGAGAGACATTGCCTTCTGAAGCTCCAACAATAATACTGGGCCCTTCAATCTCCATAATCGATAATCCGATAATCATAGAGCTTTACATTCCACACTCTCCACGAATCATTCCTGTACATCATGATGGCCGACGTGCAGGTTGCGCCGACGCAAGAAGCAAGTCAGCCCCGCCAGATTCCACAGCGAACGGCAGCTCTTCAAATCGCACCGTCATCTGCAGTCTCATTACCACCGCCTCCCTCCTCCGCCAGTCGCATTCGCCATTCGCATCTTGCTCTCGATACCTTCTCGCCAGTCAACCAGAATGGCAGCTTTGAGTTTGATCGCGTCTTGAAGAGTGGATATGTTCAGAAGCGTACGAGGAAAACCAAGGTAGATGAATCGTGGAGCTACCGTAAATCGCGCTGATGATTTCTAGACCTGGAAGCCAATATTTCTCGTTCTGCGACCAAACTCTCTCTCCATCTACAAAGACCAAAACGAAGATAAATTGCGACAGAAAATCCACCTCTCTGATCTCACCGCTGTTGCCTTTCTCAAAGATCCAAAACACAAAAGACAAAATGTGTTTGGCCTGTTCTCACCCTCGCGAAACTACCACTTGGAAGCCGCGTCAAGGAAAGATGCAGAACAGTGGGTTGAGCTCATCCGGCAGGAAGCACGAATCGAGGAGGAGGAAGAGGAAATGCTACTAGCGAGTCCTGGAAGCAATCCAACTGGGTTTGAGAGAGCTATGCGTTTTCGTAATGAGCAGAGACATTTGCAAGAGGAGCGGTTTGGTTCCAGCTCGCCGGAGCCCATGGATCCAATACCAAAGCTATCGAGAAATCAAGCTACACTTGCAGCTTCCCGTCGACTCTCGCATACAATCGAATACTCTGGAAACGAGTTGGCGTCACACTCGGACATGTCAGATGGCGACATGATGCGAGCAGCAGGAGCTTCAAGCCTTTCGATACCTGAGGAATCACTTGCAGTCCAACCACCTGCGACACGATCTATGATGGGTGCTCGGAATGCGAGTCAAATGAGTGGCTTCAACCTTGAAATGGACCCTGAGCGTGTAGTCTGGCAAGGCTACCTACTCTACCTGAAAATGAAAGGTGGAGTCCGACAATGGAAAGACTTGTGGGCCGTAATCCGACCGCGCAACATCGCCCTATATAAAAACGATTCCGAATACTCACCTATCCTCCTAATACCCTTATCGACAGTAATTAATGCGGTGGAGATCGACCCAGTGAGCAGGACCAAGAGACATTGTTTGCAGGTTATCACGGAGGAGAAGAGCTACAAATTCTGTGCGCATGATGAGGATACGCTGGATAAATCTCTTGGGGCGGTTAAGAGCTTGTTGGCGAAGAGGAAAGAGTTTGAGATGATGAAGGGAAATCGGCGGTGACGTTAATGATGTGTTTTACGAAAGCAAGAGGAGTGGTACTGGCACTGGTACTGGCACATGTGGATGAACGTATTATGCTTTTCGAGACTCTTACACTACCCATGCTGGGTGGGCAATGCTGGCCGCTGCTGGCTCATGCCTTCCAGGAAGGGGTTAGATGGATGGACTATCATGTTGTAACGAACTTATGATTCTGTAAATGTATAATGCCATGACCTTCTTGAAGCTCTTGCTTGATTTGTTGACGGAATATGGACATGTAATATGGTGAGTGAGGGGCAAAGAGAGAGGTAGTTGGAGAGCGGCAAATCACTTGGATTTACTGCAAGGCTGAAGTGAGGCGGCAGCACCCAACGATTCATTCAACTTTTCGTCAAACCGTCCTCCTTAACATCTCCAGCCTCGTTTGAGACGGATACTCCTAATGGACCGTACTTCCAAGCTTAACCAGTCGCTCAGCGACAACACGAATCCGATTAAACTCGAGATCAAGGAATTAACTACCAGTCATGGCGGTTTAGGCCTCATCACCGAAGAAAATATCTCAACTGCAGAAGACATTATCTATAAGAAGCCGATGCTCTTGATAGCAGATGACAACCACCTTAAGACTACCTGCGACAATTGCTTCCAGTGGCTGGGCAGCGAAATCGACACCAATAACCCCTTCACAACTGCACAGCAGTCCAAGCCCACTCTGCTCAAATGCGGTGGATGCAAAGTCGTGTGGTATTGTTCAAAAGTAGGTGATTCTTTATTATGCTCTCAATTATATCTTAGCAATATAAATACTTACCAAGGCATGTTTTACCTGTGGCGGCAGTCGTGTCAGCAGAAAGCCTGGAAGCACCATCACAAACCTGAATGCAAGATCTTTGTACAGCAAGAAAAAATCGACGTAATACTCCGGGCCACTGTCCGCTTGCTCTTAAATCGCAGAGTTGGCATTATTGATGATAAGGAATGGTCTGCTCTCACGGGCTTATTGTCGCATATCGAAAGGTACATGGAGCAAGGAGATATGCTGCAGCAAGCACTATTAGAAACGGAAAAATGGAATGGATGGAGTGAGGCGGATGTGGTCTTCAAAGAAACATATTGCCGGGTATGTTTGAATCCAGAGAGGTTGTTCTCAAGTTCTTAACATTGACGCTACTCAGATTAAGTTGAACTGCATCACGATTCTAACCCTGGAGAATGAGGGTCTCGGTATCGGTCTAGATCCTCTTGCGTCTATGATCAACCACTCCTGCGAGCCTAATGCGTATTGCTTCTTCGAAGGCCCCCGGTGTCGGATTAGGTCATTGCAAAGCATAGCTGCTGGAGAAGAGATTACGATCTCGTATATCAATAACAATGCCCCTATATATGCGAGACAAATTATACTAAAATATCAATGGTTCTTTACCTGCATTTGTAAGCACTCTCCAGTTGCTAACCTTACCTTATTGCGTAACGTTGGTCTAACACAGTTTACTCACCTATGAGATACTAGGCCAAAAATGCACAAGTGCCGCTAGCAACAATCCTCCGAACATACCAGAAGGCTACACAACAGATTCTCTCAGCTTGCTAGACCGACTGGCTACCCGGACCGATAGCTCGCAACACCCCGAGAACACCGAGTCTGCCATACAACAGATCATCTCGGACATCTCCTCATCTAGCGAAAGATGGCCCTCCCACATCCAGCCCCTCCCAATCCTGCACTCCCAGCTCGCAGACGGCTATTACAGACAACGCAACTTTGGCAAGGAAGCCTACTACCTGCTCCACGTCTGCTTCGTCAGCGATCCCGTGCTATTCCCTAGCCGTGTACATCCCTCGCGCGTCCGCAATCTCTTCATGCTCACTCTCGCCTTGAAACAACTCGCCAAAAATGGTTCTACTGCGGTACCGGAAATACCTCTGAAAGACTTTGAGTTAGGCTTGGTTTATAAGTATTGTATGCTGAAGGTGGTAGGGGACGCAAAGGTGGGGTTCGGGCCAGATAGTGAGTTGTGGAAAACGCTTAATAGAACGTTGATTGAGGAGGCTGGGATGGTTGGTGAGCCAAAGGCTATTATTGCGAGGATGATGACGGGTCAATTTCAGGAAGATTTTCATGAGTTGTTGAAGCGGTTGTTGGCTTGGGCGGTGTTGATCCTTCTTGCGCGAGTGTGTTAAGGGCTTGAAGGTATGGAGAGTAAGGTGTTTAAGTCGATAGCGACGCCTCTGGTTAATAGGAACTAAAGTGTCATCCTGTGCCATAAAAATCTTCACGGAATTTAGGAAATTATCTATCGAAGCTGGAGAATTATCCTGGAGTTATATAGGATTTATTCTTTGGGGTATAATAGGTAAATGTTGGCAGGGCTAAGTCAGTGAATAAGATAAGATTACTATATACGATCAGGTAATAGTTTTATCAAGTTGAAGAGAAGTTTATAAAATAGCGTGTCTTTACAACAGTTATAAGTACGACACATAAATCCACTTCCACTTTCCCCGAATTAACAAGTACAAAAACTCCTTCGTATTTCTATAACTGACTTTTTTTTTCTTGATTTTTCTTCGTAATTACTATTGAAAATTAAATCACAATCACAACCACAATCAGAGTAATCAATATGAATTCATTATGAAGAAGAGACAGAATACTTACATTCAATTAGACTGACTGACTGACAGGACGAAGGAAAAGGAGTACTTGACAATTTTGATGCCGATTGGATGTTAATGATAATTGTTTGTTTAATTCGAGAGCTGCCGGGGGTGTCTAAGAGTGGATAGGGGAGTTAACGGAGGGGGTTGGAATTATATAGAGGCAGTTTTGTTGTGAGGTTGGAAAGAAAAAGGAGAAGTGGAAGGAAGTGACAGCAAGTTTCCAAATAACCAACTAACTTTTTAGAACAAGCAAATGTCTTGAATCCTCAACAGTACATAAACCTTGTATCCTCGGCACTAGTTTTCAATCATAACTTCTAATCTTAAAAGATTAACCGAGAATAAAAAACAACTGGCCACTAAGGTATCACGATAGTCTGAAGATGGGATAGCTGGGTTGTTGCTCGAATGGTTGACTTGAGAGGCTGCAGGGAGACGCAATTCAATGGGCCATAATTCGCTATGATGGATATACTTTATAGGGTGTGAGAAAGAAAGAAAGGAGTGGTTATATATACCTGTGTGTGTGGGTGGGTTAGTAGGAGAGTTAGTAGGTGGTAGGGGAAAGGATAAGTGAAATACTAATTATAAGGCAATCTTCTCGAGATACTGTTATCTATATCCACATCTACATCTACATCACACTATAAAAATCGCTACCTAACGTATTGCCGAAAAAGAGCGAGTCAATTCACCTATCGACTTCAGTCAAGATCACTAAGAAGAGAGAGGGAGAAATCCTTCTATAATCCGTGCTAAACCCCCCCCCCCCTTTCTGGCTAGTAATTTCCTAGGGATATCTTAGTTTTATCAATTGTTTAAAAATTAAAAAGGTGGTAACTTGATGAATGAGTAAGCGAATAGGTGATAGAGTGAACGACAGACTAAGTGAGAAAGCGGAATTTTATCTTGATAGCAACTATCCGCTTTAACAAAAAATGACAATGCTTCCTCTAACTTACTTGCTCAATCACCTGCCTAACTCACCAAATCTCCTAAACACACATCTTCTTCCCAACAAAATAAGTTCCTGCCTTTCCTTAACTCAAAGGATAGTGAAGTCAACCCAGGGAAAGGAGAGATAGGGGCGTGTAGTGGCAGACACGATTAGTGATCGAGTGCTTTAGCGGGGGCTGTTGGGGAAAGGGAGGGGGAAGAGGGGTTTAGAGGAAGGTTTGAAAATGACCTAATAAGAAAGAAGAATTGAGTGAAAGGAAAGGAATGCTATATTG
>JAAMPI010001205.1:0-17869 GCA_013054445.1 Cudoniella acicularis
GTACATTCATCTACAACGTCCAACCACCACCAGCACACTTTCACTACCACACCAGCTTCTTTTTTAAACCTGCTCACAATGCCCAGAATCCTTCACATTGGTTTTTATGCAGTCTGCCTTGTATTGATACTATTTTCAGACAAAGGTTCCTGATCGTGCCGCAAATGCTCAGGTGGTCAGCCCGGGTCACGATCGCGCGTTCATGATTCACGGCATTAAGAAGTACAGTAGCTTCAACCTGGCAGTCTGCCTCGTCTAGGATATACTTTTATATTCGAAATTGGTCTATTGAATCTCCATTTTGAGGTTGCCCGTCTACTCTCCCGTCCGTCTACTTCTCGAGAGGCTGTGCCTCAGCCGCAGACTGCAGTCCTCGCCCAAGTAGGCAAAATCCTGCTAAAGCAAGGGGCTGATCAGGGGCTCCAAGGTACCATCACAATAGGGCTGAGTTGCACAAGAATGCACAAGAATCGAATTAAAAATCATACCCCCCCTTCAAAGACCAACCACGAACACCCCCCTCTCTCGAAACAAGCCCCGAAAATCTGCGATTAGCTGCCCTACTAGAAGGTAGTGGACGCCACGTTGTGCCCTAGTCGAATTTCAACGACAATGCCCCATCACACCCCACACATGCCCTTCTGATCATAGCGCGGGTGATTCAGGAGTCTGTGATACTAGGCAGAAGCGCCTCCGTGAATTGCCAGAGCAGTGACGAGTCCTGGGTGTGAAATGCAGCTCCAGTATAGTATGTGTTTCTTTGCCCTTGCAAGGCATAAAGTTCTTTGTAGAAGCCCGCTGCGATCGCGCTTGGAGACACGGCTAATTCAAAGGGCGCATGGCTGGAGTAGACGGCCAGCGACGGAACGCCGGGAGTTTTCCCCGCAACCTGAAGGTTGGCGATGGTAGAGAGAATCTGTTGTTGCACCTCGCTGTCCGGGAGAGTCTGAGAACTTCCAAATTTAACGTTGAGTAAGCCTGTAATTCCGGTGGGACTAATTTCATAAATTCCTGGCAGCTTAGGAATTTGATATATCGTGTTGGGTGAAACATTAACGAATGTGATATTGCTTGGAAGTCCTGAATTTCGTACGATCGCAGTGTAGTAGGCCGAATTTGTAAATTGACCGAACAAGGAAAGTTCAGATAGGCTCAAGTCCCACCCTTCAAGGTTGTTCAATTTAGGAGGGATGGCGAACACTAATTTGCCGCACTTGAGCAAAGTTTGCCCAGAAGGGTTGCTAACCAGGACGTTCGCTTCATTTGGAGAACTCCGGTTGACTAGAAGGATTGTGCTGTTCAGGAGTACATTCGGTTCTAGTTCCGCGTATGCATGCTCATACAGCAAGCTATTGTCGTTTGCTGCAGTGGTGAGGTAGCCTTCTTCAAACCCCTGGATGATACCGAGTCCGAAACTCTTGAAGACGTATAGAGTTGGCTGTGCCAGTAGATTTCCCAACCCCTGAGAAACCGAGAAAATTAAACTAACCACGGATTGCAGGCTGTACTTAATGACAAATTCTCCAAATGGAAGCAACAAATCAGATGGAACAGGGTACGGGATACCGCCAAAACCTTCTTCCAAATATGAATAATTGGCTGCGAGCTGTGCAGCATATGCAGTCAGGCCGGGCGTTGGGTCGCCAGCAGAATAGCCAGGAACGGACTTCCCGGTCGAAAAGTCGTAGTATTGTGAGGTACCATAGACTGAATTTGACTGCGTGACCAATGACACGTTCAGTCGTGCAAAGAAATCCAAGACGACTGGTAGATTATGCCAATCTTCAACACCATAATCTATGTGACCTCCGGTCACGGGGTCCGTGTAGGTTTGAGTGTGTCCTCCTAATCGATCCTGTTGTTCAACGACGACTACTGATTTCCCCAAGTCCGACAGTCGAATGGCTGCATATGTTCCAGAAGCACCCCCTCCGATGACACAGACATCTCGAGTAATAACTGCGTCAACTGGACAGGCTGACCCATTCAGTGTCACCGTGGTCGAGGCATCAGCTCGTAACGTTGCGAATAATAGCAGACCCACGACCTCTAGCAAGGCATTCTTGGCTTTGTATTTCATGGTGCCTCGGTTGCTGAATGTCTGAAAGAAGCCTGAAGGTTGTCGCAAATGGACAGCTGGGGATTTTCTGTCGGCCGGGTAGTTGCTATTTCCAGTAAGGTAGTGTCTGTCACGCTGGAGGTGCGACAGAAGTATGCGTGAAGGATCGCAAACTATAACGTTCAGCCTTCGGGAAGATGATTCAGGCCGGTGGTGGAAGTCCAGGAACAGCAACCAAAGAGGGAACTGTGGCTCTTATATTCCACCTAGTCCAATGCACGATATGCTTGTCATCCAACAAGGATGCTTGACGAAAACGGCCAACCGTCCCGAGTTGCATCCTGAACAGAAGCGGTTTAAACAGGGTAAAGGTTCGGGGATTTGGTGATCCTAGTTTAGAAATAAAGCTCATGACCAAAAATATTGTCTGATTCATTCTGAACTTCAGTCAACAACTCAGCTTGGAGGTTGTGGCACGATATGGCTGAATTCTCCCCGTGTCATTGGCCAGCCCTAGGCATCTTTCAGCTGCGGTCTCAGTCCTTACCCAGTTCCCTTTTCCTATTAAGAAGTTGATGGCTTCATGAAATTGAGGAGAATGATCTTCAGAGAGGTTTCAATAAATTTCCACAACGGTGAAGTCCACGATCGACGAAAGAGAGTTAACTCCGAAATAATGCATGGGTCAACAAGCAGCCTTCGGCCCCGCCAAAGGACCTTCACTTCCTGTACCGAATGTAGGCGTCGAAAACAGAAGGTTAGTTCTTTGGGACCTGTATCACATCAGATGAAAATACATATTAACGTACGAGAAAGTGTAACCAAGCGAAAGATCGTCCGTGCAATAATTGCTCACGACGATATCCACAACCTCTTTGCACCTATCAAAGCTCAAGGTCAGTACAACATGCGCCTCTTCTTCACATCTGCCACTCGTGCTCTGCGGTACATTGATACTAATTGCGATTAGTCCTACGCCGCCGCCCATGGAATACGATGCGGGTTTCCAGAACAATACTCGGAATGGAGGGCAACTAGACCAACCAGCTCGAAGCGGCGACGTCGCGGGTAATTCTTACGCGCAGACATCCCAGTTCTACAGCAGCCAGATGGCGACGACAATCTCACCAAACCAAGCTCTGTATAGCAGCGCCTCAAGCGGATATCATTCACCTTCTCTCACGACGAGAAGCGACATGCGGGCTTACCAGAGCGAAGGAGCCGGCAACCAATCAGTAGCCACGTCTTCGATGAATAGCGACATGTTGATGGAAGTGTACTACCCGAGCGACCCAATAACGGGACTCGATGTAACAGATGCGGGGCACAACGCGGTATACTACACCGGAGAACAGTCGCAATGGTTATCCGGTGGTGATCCGGATGTGTTTACCGACTCCACGGATTACTATTATGTCGAGGACCCTGAACCCGCGAAACCGGCGGGTCCGAGGCAGCATTGACATTGAACTCTAGAACTCTGGAACACTGCAGATTTCCTAGTTGAGGGATGTTGGAGTATTGGAGTTACTTCGTAAATTTCTTTCGTTTGGCTAATAAGAAGGAAGGCCAGGATCTTCTGGATCTGTAGGACGAGGACTTGTCGGAGACTGTCTTTTCCTGGAGCGGCGCGGTGGAGGAACCCCGAAAGCGGCCGGAACCCTATGTTTAAGGTGGTTCAAGGTCGTAGTATACTAGTGACGACAAGCCTCCCGGTTGCATTTGCATGTACGGCTGCGGCCCAGCTGGTGGTTACTGGTCGGCAAGGCCGCCCTCGGTGGTCGGTAAGAATACGATGAGGAATGGTGCGATGGATGAAGTTTTTTAATGGGGCTTCCGAGGAGGATATGTAGGATTACGATTTATGCGCGTTCCACGTGGCGGTCTCGTGGAGGAATTAAGGTTACGTGAAGTGCGGGGCTAAGCCGGCCTTCCTACCCCGCACCCACAGTCAGACTGACATGTCGAATCACGGAGCGAGGCACTGGACTTTTCCTTCTCGAAGTTTGGGCGTTGCGAGAGGCTGGTGCATGGTTTCAGCATCATTTCCTTTTATTTATTGCCGAGCCCGAGGAGTATTCGGTACATTTTGAGGAGTTGGACTTGCATGGACTTGGCATCTAGAGTTAGAATAATTACACGTCAGCGTGTTCAACACAATCTATTGCTTTTGCGCAACTTATCCTTTCTTGATCTCAAGCCCGACTTCACATGTCACTTCCTTATGCGCGACGCAACGAAGACCCATCCCATCTCTGATGGAGGCGAGGTGTGGTACAGGAATAGTCCAGCCAATATATTGGGAGAATCCCCAGTCTACCGACCCTGTGATTCTACGTTACACTGGGTCGATGTTCATGCAGCCCCTTGCGCAGTTCATATACTCAAAATAGACCCCACTACAGGCGATGCCGTCGAACCTGCACGGATACTAGAAGTATCCTTTGATAGCATCACCACTATCTACTTCAGGAAAAATGTACCGGGAAGTTACATTTGCGGTTATCGTCAAGGCATTGCGTTCCTTGACGAGAAGACGGGTGAAGTAGAAGTTTTGAAAGAGTTGATTCCGAAGAAAGATCGAGATGGCTTCACAATGAATGATGGTGGTGTCGACCCTCAGGGGCGGTTCTGGATAGTTCGGGAGACCTGGTTGCCACGCGTGCGAAGTTTGGTGGAGGCACACTTCCCAAGGATTATGGTGAGCCGCGTGGGAAATTGTGGAGGTACGATCCCGATGGGACCTGCACGATCATGAAGACCGGGGTATTCTTGAGTAATGGTATCGCATGGAGCCTAGACGGGAAGTACAGTAAGCTTAATATTGCCCCTTTAGCCTAAATGTAGAAATACTGACGGAAAATTGTGTTTTTCAATGACTCCGGAACTCAGACAGTGTGGAGATATGATTTCGATGGAGCTACAGGAAGAATCTCTAATGGGAAGGAGATAGTGAAGGATTTGCCAGATGGCGTGATGAATGATGGCATGGTCATTGAGTAAGCGCTTGCTGTCTGAAATTTTGAATATGCTAACAAATGGAAAGTCAGAATGGCAATTTGTGGATTGCAATGTGGATGATGAACTGTGTGATGGTTTATTCCCCGGAAGGACGGCCTTTGCAGCAAATACACTATCCTGCAAAGTGTGTGACTTGTCCCGCTTGGGGAGGGAAAGACTTGGATATCTTGTTTTTCACCAGTGCCCAACCGATTGTGGAAAAACCTGCTCCAGGCGATGAAGGTGGTCACCTTTTTCGACTTTCACCTGGCGTCAAGGGAGTGTCGAAGTACGCCTTTGATGGATAGTTTGAATGTTGTGGAAGAGATTTCGCTTCGTACCGTATTGGTGTCCGAGAGGGTTGGTAGAGCGCAAGACTTTTCATCGCATTGGTGACCAGAAAACAGGCGAGAATACGGAAATATTGGTACTGTTGTTACGATTTTCTTGCCAAATGCGAGAGTCCAGAATGGCAGAAGCCAGATTATCGATTCATCATCGTGATTTGAAGCGACCCCCTCGGTTTGTGAGCAATGAATGGACTTTTCAGACAATATTGCTCAAGGCTAATGTGGCCCCATGCCACTGGAAACAATGTGTCTCTGGAAGCTCTCGTGCAATACAAAGCGTAACGTTGTGAGAGCCCGAAAGGATGGATACGATCGCGAAGTGATCTTGGGAAATGTCGAAGTCGTTTCCTCGCCTGAAGTAAATGTGAGGTGCTCGAATAAGCTAATCCAGAACGGGTATAGCACAGATGGCAAACCAAGCCCTTCACCTCAAGCTTTCATCCTCTCCTCTATCAATTTTTCGTCATTTTTCATTATCAACTTTGGTGGTGCTCAGCTGGAGTGATGGTGTCGATGCTCACATCACTATTCTTTGGCCCGTCAGCAGAGCGACGTGACCTCTCGAAGTTCTTCCAAATTTTCTCATGACGAGAAGAATAGGAGCGATATATGAGATTGTGGACCACCATTCTATAGATGTCATATAATCCCAGGAGCTTTAGTCAGTGGTGCATCCGCGTTGAAGCGGTTATCTACGTGTTGTCAAGGACAAATATGCCAAATGCGGACGATGAAGTATTGTCTCCGCTCTTCAAGATGGGGCCAGATGCTGAAACGAGGGGTTGACAAATTCTGGGGTTTTGTGCAAGTCTAGCAGCAGTACTTAAATGGCTCTCTCGCGCTTTCAAATGATAAGTTTTATGGATGAACTTCAAAGGGTTTACCTGCTCGAATGCGAGCCATCCGAAATGCTTTTATGCCGCGATAACAATAATCAATAATGGCTTGGGCCTTCCGATCCCTATTCCTGCTGTCTATATGCGAAAGAGCTCGAGCTTAAGTGAGCTCATTTGAATGTCCTATGGACGTTCCCTCTTCCCTGGTTCGAAATGCACCGATTCCTCAAATTTAGTGTTTGGCAGTATGGTAGCATGCACAAGAGACCAGTGAAATTCCTGTTATTGTTCTCCACCGGTCCATTTCATCTTTAAAGTTGGGTCTCCAAACGTTGGTGGCTTACTATTCAAGCAAGCAAGACAAGAGCTATAAAATGTCTTCTCGCAGGGAGTGAATGCCTGACTAGTATTGAATAGCAATTTTATTATAGTGGTAAAATTATTCAGTGTCTGGGCTTTAATTTCTCAGTGCGTAGCCTTCTTCTCACGAAAGTTTGAGGTGGTTCAGGGTTACAGTGAAATTGAATCGCTCTTGCCTTGTATTCTTTCAACACGATTTCCCACCGCAACCTAACATTCTCTTATTTAATTTTCCATACCTCGCCGACCCGGAGCCGTAAGTCGCATTGGCGAGGTTTAATGATCATAACTGTCTTCGAGTTAAGGTTCTTTCGACTTCTCATCATTTCCACAGAGTAACCACCGAAAATCGGCAACTACAAATTCATGTTTGGGACTGAGCTTCGCACCGCACACTTTGCATACAAAACGGACCTCCGACATGAATCGCATCATGACTCCGACACAAGTCTTCGACCAAGACGGTGACTTGACATTAATTCTTCCGGAGAAGCTAGGCAACTTTTTAAAGGAGAGACACTTCGCCTGACAGGAAAAGTGGAAATACCTCTTCCAGAGGACGATGCCGTCGCCTTCGCCATTCTTATGAATATCGTCCACGATCATAATTGGTCGGTGCCAAAAGAGGTGGACCTATCGATGCTTCTTAAACTTGCAATGCTTGTTGACAAATACGCTTTGAATGAGTCTGCCAGCTTTTTCGGAGATATTTGGGTTACTGGACTTAAAGCAAGCATTCCGAACACCTTTGGCAAAGATTCGCTTTCTTGGATCAGCATCAGTTGGGTCTTCCAAAGAGCGGAAGAATTCAATTCTGCTACTGCAACTGCGATACTGCAAGGGGAAGGAACCAGTTTCTCCAGCGTCTATGGAAAGTTGGCGTTTGAGGCCCTCCCAATACCGGATAGCATAATTGGTGCGGAAACCCTTCTTCATCCCGGATTTGTTACTACTCTTCGGCTAACAGTCATTAGCTGACATCGGAAAGAATCGACGCCTCAAAATACGAAGTGCTTTCAGAATCCTGGAAGAGCCAATCGAGTTGCTACTCGGGTCCGAAACTGAGTATTGTAAAAGAAGGGGTAATGCATGTGAGGGGATGTTGTTGGAAACGCTTCTCCAAAGTGCCTCGAGCTTGGGACTGTGGCCGATTCCGTTGGACCCATATACTTGGTTGTCTTTTCAGGAGGTTGCGAGCAAGCTTCGACAATTGGCGATGACTTCGCTCTGCAGCAAGATGGGGCAGTACGATTTTAAACCCATGGAATTCCAGCGGGGATTGTTGCGGCGCTAAAAGTATGTGAAAATTCACTGCAAGGACTTTCTTTACTCAGGTACACGTTTTCTAGAAACTAGAGGATATGGCGACTTGAAATGGAGTGATTTGGAACCGTTTTGGTATGTACTCTTTTATGAAAGTGCCAGTATGCAAAAAGATTCCTTACATCAATATTTTGAGTACAATACCACAAAATACATACCAGGCTACGTTCCTACAAATTTCCGAGTCGTTTGTCATTCCATGATTGTAAATGTTTGGTGTGGAGTACGCTCTCATCTCTGTACCGCTATTTCCTATTGGCCACTTTAGAATCCCCTATACTCAAAACGGCAATCAAGTCCCCCTTCCCGCCAAGGATCTTATCACCCCGTTATCTATCATCAACACATATCAAACTTCTGACAAACAAACACCACCGCTCCATCCACCCTTGAAATTTCAACCTGACAACTTCAACTCCCCACAACTCTTACAACCGAAATCAATAAACCGGCCTGCCAAGCTCCTTGGCCATACCAAAGAAGTATGAAGAGCGAAATGGCGATAAGGAAGACGATACTATTGGACTCGATGGTGAAAGATGGGGTTTTTCGAAATTTGTAACCTCGGTGACTACGGGAATCAACAGGGGACGTGATGGAGATGAGAATTTCACATAAGGATGTCCTTACCCACTGCGCGTAGCCCTCGAGGAGGGTTTCGAAAGCCGTGTTGTGTTGATTTTGGATTTCAATTGTCGAGTCTTTGGCGGCCAAAATGAGTACCGCAGTAAGAATATCCATCCCACTTTTATCTGAAAATCAGAGTCACAACTAACATACATCAAAAAACAGCCAGTCTTCAACACCTCCCTCCCTAGCGGCGGCGACCCAACCCAAATCGACGTCAACGTCCAATATGCCGGCTTCGAATACCACTACACGTACCTCGTATTCTGCGGCTTCATCGTGTGGCTCATCATCCCCGGCATCGGCCTCCTCTATGGCGGTCTCGCGCGTCGGAAATCTGCTCTTGCTATGCTCTTTCAGAGTTTGATGGTCGGAGCTGTTGTCACGTTTCAGTGGATGTTTTGGGGGTATTCGTTGGCGTATTCGCGGACGGCGGGGCCGTTCATTGGTGATATGGCGAATTTTGGGATGAAGAACGTTATGGCTGCTCCTTCTCCTGGGAGTGCTGTTATTCCGGAGATTGTTTTCTGTCTTTATCAGCTGCTTTTTTGCGCTTGTACGGTGCAGATTGTGGTGGGAGGTGCTTTTGAGAGAGGCCGTATTGTTCCCAGTCTGGTATTCGGATTCTTCTGGGCAACTATTGTTTATTGCCCTATTGCTTGCTGGACCTGGAACCCCAATGGGTGGCTTTATAAGCTTCCTTCTCTTGATTTTGCCGGAGGTGGACCCGTTCACATTTCATCTGGATGGAGTGCGCTTGCCTATGCTTTGGTTCTCGGAAAGCGTAAGCACGCTGGTGATAAAGCTCATGGCAAACCTCACAATACCACCCTCGTCTTCTTGGGTACCGTTTTGATTTGGTTTGGGTGGTTTGGCTTTAATGGCGGTAGTGCGTTGAATGCTACGGTCAGGGCAATGGTTGCTGCTTTCAACACGAACGCTGCAGCTAGCACAGGAGTTATTGGATGGGTTATGGTTGACTATTTCAAGCATGGCCGGAAATTCAGCGTGGTAGGAGCCTGCGAGGGCGCAATTGCTGGCCTTGTTGGAATCACTCCGGCTGCTGGATATGTTGAGCCATGGCTCGCATGCGTTATTGGCTTCATCACAGCTGTCGTTTGTGCTCTTCTCCAGAACTTGAACGACTGGCTACATATCGATGAGGGCATGGATGTCTTTAAGTTGCATGGTGTTGGAGGCATGGTTGGGTCTTTCTTAACTGGTATCTTTGCCACTGCTTCCAGTGAGTACTCCTCATATTTTCAATATAATTCCAAAAAATTAACGAAAATACAGTCTCTGCCCTTGACGGCGTAACCATCGCACCGGGTGGCATCGACGGAAACGGGATACAAGTAGGCAAGCAATTCGCCGAAATAACCGCCATCTCAGCCTACTCGTTCCTCGTCTCCTGCGCTCTCCTATATATCCTCAAATACATCCCCGGGATGCACCTTCGCGTCACCGAAGAAGCAGAGATGAAAGGTCTCGATCACGATCAATTCTTTGACGAGCAGATAGGAGACTGGGGAATGTTTGATGAATTGGAGAAGAGGAAGATGGACTTGGAGATTACTCCTCTGGGCACGCCTCCTGCTCAAGAAGTTTCTGAGCCGGTGAATGGTGTTGAGAAGAGGGATTAGATTTTCCGTGGGCATTAATTGTCTTATGTCCTGAAATGTGGACGAAAATAATGGAAGTGTGTTGAGCTTCTGTTGTAGTGTATTGTATTTCTGTATTAAGGAAAGGAGAGGAACATACCGGTATTTTGAATATCTAGTAAACTGTCTATAGATCTCATTACTCACCACAAGACATTGGTTTGATTCATACCTTTGTCGTCGTCGTCACAATCGCAAGTTGCAGCAATTTTCCGCGAATCTTTTCCTCCTCTCATTTATCCCACTCTATCCGTGACTTCCGTCATTAAAAGTGATACGATCAATGATCTCATCTCTGACATCTCACCTCGCGAGTCATCACATCGGACTCACTCCAGAGAAAAACATTGGAGCGAAAGCTGCAATACACGCTGTCACGCACGATTCAAAGGAAAATTTTCTGTTGGGAGCGCATTGATTTATTCTTAGAAACCGGGATCTCCCTATCTGTGTTGTCAAAATTGTGGGTCCGACATCTGTCTTGTTGTCGCCGGGACTCGGGCGGCGGTCAGGAGATTTTCGCAATGACCCGTACGTGTACTGCACGGTACAAATATGATGCGATTTCCTAACTCTTTTTTTTTTCTCTTTTGGTTTCGTTTGGAATTTGATTGTTTTGAATGATTCGATTTAAAGTGCTGAGGGAAGGAAGTACTGGATGATTTATTCAAAAGTCTGTGTCAAGTTGATCACGGGATTGGAGGTTAGGTGGAAATTTTCGAGTTCGAATTCTCCAGTGTTGGAGTTCGGGAGGCGCCTTTTAAACCCGATCTGGAAAGAAGCTTGTTAGAAGGAAGGTGATTGGAAGATGGAGGTTTGCATGGAGAAAATTCCGGAGTCGGCAGCAGCGCAGAGAGTCCTCGCAACACCTGAGCTCCTCAGCATCATCCTCTCCTACCTCTCACCAAAAGCACTCATCCTCTCCGCTTCTCTCGTCTCCAGGATCTGGCATGATATTCTCTGCTCCCCGGATAAAGACCTGCGAACGGCGCTGTTCCTGCGGAGCGCTTCTCCAGAAACATTTCTTGAAGGAGAGTACGATTACAACGATCTTTTGCAATCGCTCTTCCAAACTCCGGAAGGGAAGAATGGCTCTCCGAAACCGATCTTTCTCGACGATTTACCCTGGAAAACCAATCCGGAAGCATGGAAGAGGAGTGAGGGTCTATGGAGGAATATGCTAGTGGTGCAACCTCCTTGCACCAGGTTAGCAATCAGCAAAGACACGTTGAGCTCGCGGGATTTTCCTCGAACCTCCGGTATCTCGGGCAGTATTGAGTGTCCTGCAGGCTTGACGTTTGGATTGCTGTATGATATTGTGGTGGATTGGGAGAGGGTTGCACGGGACCCGGATGCGGCGGGGAGGGTGAGGAGGTGGCAGTTGGGGGCTGAGAGGTGGAAGGAGAGGGGATTTTTGTGGGATGAGAAGGTGGTGAGGGTTTGGGATGGGGAGAGGAGGGGGTTGGAGTTTTGGGGGGGTGAGGATGAGGTGTGAGGAATGTTGTTGAGCGAGGGGAATAAAAAAGAGATTGTCTTTGGATGAAAGAGTGGAAGCTTTGCGGCAAGAGAGGGGATGCATGGCTCAAAAAATCATCTGGTCCGGCGGCATCTGCCTTTGATGATCCTGGCGATACTTTTCGAGCCCTCATGAAAGCCGTCTCGCTGTCCCAATGTTGAGATGACGAGGCCGGAAGTTCTCTGGTCGATGATCAAGTATAGATTCAGCCGAATCAAAACCAGACCTGCTTGCTAAGTTCCAGTTCAGAAGTTGCTGTGGCCAGTGTGCAGTATTTCCCGCACTTCTCGTGGGTAAGTAATTCCACCTCTCCTGAAGGCAAAAGTATTAGTTCATGTAGACGAGTATCAGTCGACACGGGAAGGGAGATATTCGGGAGAGTGATTGGAGATGCGACTCAGATGTTGTCTTTGAATGGTCGAGTTACTTGAGAAGTGCTGTGCCTGACAGAAGTTAATTTTGACAGTAAGAACACCGGCGGTAGTCTAGATGCGCATGTTCTAGTTTAGCTTGACCATAAGGTGAGGCGCGAACAGGATCAAGTTGCAGCTACTGCAGCTACTTCTCATTCCAGAAAGAAAGTGGAAACTTGAAGATGCGAAAAGGAGCTTGCGGGAAGGAGGGGTGACCACTTAGTAGGCTTTTAGCAGCGCTATGGTCTCACCCTGAGGCTGGTTTCACTTCTGCTGAACTGAAGTTTCTGCCATGGTAGCGATTCACTGTATCCACTACAAATCCTTTCGCCAGAAGCTCAGAAGAACGAATCAACGACGCTTCCATGAGGCTTCCGAAAGGTAAAGTGGACGTCCCGCACCGCCGGAAGACCCCCCTGTGACCACTGACCTGCGACCTGTCACAACGCAACCCGCACCATTAATTGACCGGAAATGTTGCTATTACTCCATCCACTTATCCGACGATGATCGAGGAATCCTTGGCTCGTTGCGTCGCGTGGTGGAGACTCGCGACCCGAGTCTTGCTCGTGCCTGAACCTCGGACCTGCATGCAAATGAGTGCGGCACAGCTTCTTCAGCACTCCGCGGCAGGCTATAGCTACCGGTATCGGCTCGCCCCCTTTCCAACATCGCATAAAATCGTGGGTGGGAGGTCTGCCGAGGTGTTGATTCTAAGTTCAACCTCCAAAAAAGCCAGGGCTGGAGAGACAGGATTCTCCCTCCACGTGTTGATTGCGTGTCATCCCTGTCTCTTCATGCGGAGCTGCCAAAGCAACGAAACATCAACTGAATCTTATCGTCCGTGCATACCGCATAACGGGGCTTCATGGTCCCCTCTTGAATTGTTGTGGGCCATTATGGAACTCATGGAAAATAATTGAACGGATTGGGTCGCCCGGATGCATTCCCCGTCCCAAATTCTCTGTCAAGCTTCGGGATGACCTTGAAACCTACAGCAGATGTGCTCTCATTCTCGGAGGTGATACTCAAAACCATCATCGTGGCCAACTTGAATCCGCTTTTCGCTGGCCTGGATCTCTGCCGCAATCGAAAGACCCCGGATACTCAAAACGGTTGGTTCAGACTGGGAGCCGCATATATCTGAGCAAAAGAGACCATCTGAAAAGCAAGGTAGCCATGTGCGTGACGATTGTCCGAGCCCAGGTGGCGGGGTAGCAAATGAAATGTCATCCAGGCCCACCCTCATCTTTTAGTAGCTTCAATATCACTACTGGTAGTTAGCATGGGTTCTGGTCATGCATTGGGCATGGTTGACCCTATCATTGAGGCCTGGTACCTGACCAGAATGCAGATCTAAGCACACAGCTCGGGCGTTCTGTCGGTCATATACCTAGCAGGAGATCTCCTCGCCTTTTCCTTTTTTCATCGTTTGCCCCATACGTCCCATCACTCATGGTACAATGAACAGGCTAGAAGGACATCTCGAAAACCAAATAGAGACGAACTCTGGGTTGGAAAACACATACTCTGATAGGCCTTTTGGCCAGGCCTAAATGGCCGGTGGAATCCCTCATGAAGCAGTTGCAGCATCTGTTGTGGTGCTCATTTACTCGTCTGTCTGTCTGTTTCTGGTCATCTTGCTGGTATGCTTGCTTTGGAGTTTTGGGGAGAGATGGACATGTAAGTCGACTCATTTTGTTTGGGAGCCAGGCTAATATCGAAAAGTTGTGACAATATTTTCGTGAGTTACCAAAAACACATGCCGCCAGATCTTTACCAAGTATCCATCTTCTCAGATGCACAAGCTGGCGTGTTCACAAAGCTGACATCTACTCAAGGGCGTTTACGGCTTTGAGCACTGTAGGATCTATCGTCCAACAGTTTCACTATGCATTTGATTGGAGAGCGATCAAGCAGGCACAATTCGAACAGGCTGTTAAAAGTTTGAGTCACCCAGGTCTTGCTTTTGGAGGTGCTGCGGGAAAAGCGGACATCATTCTTTTCTACCTACGTAGGTGGCAACTACATTAAGGTACACATGAAACTGACTATTTTCCATGTAGAATTCTATTCTTACAATGTTATGTCTCTCAATATTCTGTTTTGGGCTGTAACGCTGTTTGTCGGCGCCTGGGGGATTCGCTCGAACTGTAAGAATAACTGGGCTCTTTAACTCCTGTCGATATGCTCCAAAAATACGTTGTAGGGCAGGTTTACACTCGTGAAATAACCTTAGGCTGTCTTTACTTCTCCTTTTTCTCTTGAAATGTTCTGGAATATCAATATGCTGACTCCCCTGTTTTGATTAGGGCTCGGAGATTGGTATGATCGAGTGCCAACTATTTCAAAAGTTTTCACAATACTCTATCCCATTGTTGTTGTAGGACTCATGCAACTAGAAGGAGTTATCAATAGCGTGCCTGTGTTTTTTATTGTGTCTAATTTCACTTGTAAGCTGAGATACCACTCACCCTGCCTGACTTCACATCTACTCATGAAAACTAATTATATCAGTGCTTATAAGCATGGCCATAGGAACCGTTTTACTCATTTTAATTCTGTACAAATACATGAAAACTCGGCGCCTTGTGGCCGGTTCAAACCAGCAGCGCGGACGATGGTGGGCTTCGGGCTCTTCAAAGGAGCGTTCACAAAATGACATTGGTACGAATGGGACAATGGAGTCAGGGATAGGATCCAATACTCGACGATCTATTTACGACCGAGCTCTGGTGACCAGGTTTACAATAGGGTTCGGCATTCTGGTGTATGCTGATACTTCTCCTGCTCTTCGCTTTTTTGCTAACACATCTAAGATTGTTCGAGATTGCCATTATCGTTTTCAACCTGTTCCAGCTCAGTAATAATGCATCAATAGCAGCATCCGGGGGACCCAATCTCAACCCAAATAGTGCGATTACCGACATAGTGTTCTTTATCCCAGGAGTAACTACCTCCCTTGTCGCTTTCCTTGTCTTTGGCACAACAAAATCATGGCGTCAATATAGAGATCTGGTACTCGGTGGTTGTGGTCTAAAGAGGAAAATCTTGTCCAAAAGACGCCAAAGGGACGAGGAGGCAAACCCTGATCAAAGCCTGGAATTTCAGAGATTACCAAGCATTACTCATCGACCGAGCGAGGAAGAGCGACAGCGAGGGCAGGAGTTAGAAAGCAGAGTAAAGATGTTCGCCAGAGAAAGCTGTGTGAGCGAAGTCACGGATTTTGCGGAGTCAGTCCATACAGCTGACCCATCCATATCCACTCGAAGTGAAGGTCAATCAGCCAAGTTCGTGCAGTTTCATCGCTCAATGCCCTCCGCTTCCCTAAGCAGGTCGGCGAAAAGCATCGCTTCTTCCAAAGCGTCCGAGATTGGAGTGAGCATTTCGAGTGACCCCGTCATTCAAAGAGGCGTGGAGGAATACCGGGAACCAAGGAGGTTCGTTAAGCCGCGGCCAACATCACAAACGCCTACAAATTTCCTGGAGGACTCGAGTGATTGATCCAGAGATACTAACGTATCTTTTATTTTCGATTATATTTGTGGACAGGCATGGCCCTATTGAACTTTTGGTGCATCCGCAAGACCAGAGGCACTTTACTGCGTGGCCATCCGTGGACCATCTTCCTTGATCATAAATTGATCTTTGACCTGGATTTCTCCTTCAGGGAAACCTCGAAAACCGACAATTCTAGCTTCTTGTCGCTCCTGGCCTACTCGGCACCTCCGGCCTGCTCAACGGCTCTGGTAGCCAGGTTTTCTCCTGGCACACTCCACAAAAGTCTTTCCAAAAGCCCTTTCCTGGAGTGACACACTGGCGCTGGTGTTCTTTTTCCAATCACACAACGGCGACTGGATTTTCTCCTAGTCTGGAAGTCATTCATTTGATACCATCCCCATCTCTCGCGGCCCTAATATCTCTTCCCCCAGGATCGCACCGCACGTTGAGAGTTCATTGATGAAAATGTTGTACGATTTATGAGGAAATGGTTTCGTTCTTGCGATGTTGAAGACCAACCGGACTGATGGAGAGCAGGTAGTGTGTTGACTTTTACGTCCACCTACTAAAAAGGCAGAGAAAACCTTAGAGAATGGAAGCTCTGTGCCTGCCTTGTACATAAAACTGGAGCCCCTCGCCTCACCTGCTTCTTGGAGGCCATTTTATATATGTAAAAACAATCTACAAAAGGCATATTTATTTTCTGTTACCCCACTAGAGATGTAGGAGTATAATATTCACTCCAAGTGTTTATAGTTTTGTTGCGCTTCGCTCTGCTCCTGTTGCCTATACCTGATCAACATGACTCATAAGTCTTGTATTCACTCTAGATGTCTATGTCAAGGTGAGAAATTTTTTGGGGTTTTGTTGCACTTTGCTCCCAACCGAGGGAATCCGCTTATTTTTTTGGTTGGATTCACTTGCCCTCCACTTGTTTGACTGAGCGCAGGCGTGCAGGCAGGCAAGGAAAACAGGTCCTACGTTGTGTAGTAAGTCACGTAGCCTTTTATAAGATTTTTCATGCTCTACTTTTGAATTTTTCTCTCTCTTTCTATCTACGACGAAACTAAATTAAAGGTTCCGTTGAACATCTTCTGATTTTAGGGACAACTGGCTAGTTTAGGCACGCACTCTTGACTTGCCTAGGCAAACAGCATATTCACTCCCAGTGTCTGAGTTTTGTTGCACTTCGCACCTAACCGAACGACCTTCGCTTAACCATTTCTTGTTAGATTCACTTTTGCTCCTCTTCTGATTGGGTGGGTGCAAGAGGGCATGCAGGTGTGCAGGCAGGCAAGGGTTGGGAGTGAAGTCACTTCACCTCTTAATGGTCTGAATATACTATGTGATCTGTTTCAAGGATTTTCATCTGGTTCGTATGACGGAAATTTTTAAAGATCACTAAAGTCACACGCTTGTTTTGGGTCGTCTAACTCTGTTGCTCTCTCTATGACTTTGCTAGGTGGTTAGGATATTCACTCTAAGCGTCTAAGTTTTGTTGCACTTCGCTGTTAACCGAACGACCTTCACTTAAATTTTTCTTGTAGATTCACCCTTTTGTTAAATGATTCAAGCAAGCTGGTAAGCAGATTAGAGATTGCGGGTGAGTTAAGTCACTTCTCAAGGTTTCGTGTAGTTCTTTCAGATATGCAACGACTGCTTAGAGTCCTTGTATTCATTCTAACTAGAAATCTACTTCTTGATTTCTAAAATGAGTGTTTTGAAAAGCTATCTTAACAAGCACGCTACTTCGACTATAAAAAAATAAAAAATAAACAACGGGCCTATCTTCCCACCATCTCCTCTCACTTCAACGCATCTCTTACTTGACAACGCAATGTAATGCCATCCTAAAAAATAGCCAAAGCATTCCCATGACTAGACACCCCACCCTCACAATTCGCCGGCGAACTCGTAACAAAAAACGTCCACCTCCCCTTCTCCCTACACGTCTCAGATAATTTCTCCAGATCAAACATTTCGCCGAGAGGCATTCCCCATAAGGCGAGGATGTACTCGTGCAGCATATAGTCTTCTTGGCTGGGCCAGGCTTCGAAGGCAGGAGCATCGCCTGCTACGGCAGAGAAGTAACAGTCGTGGAGCCAGTCGAGGATGGGCTCTTCTTGTTTGATGCCCGCCCAGCGTTGGCCGTCTTCTTTGCCGAATGAGTCTAGAGAGAGGGGTTGGGGGTTAATTTTGTGGGAATTTGGGTTTGGAAGGGAA
>JAAMPI010001206.1:0-17828 GCA_013054445.1 Cudoniella acicularis
TTCATTTTTCTCCCGTTTTTCCTTCCCTATTTTATAACATAAACAGTCTAATAATCTATCATTCCACTACTCAAACCCAACTCTTCACTCCAACACACCATTAATTACAAGAACCCCTCCTCTCGCCCTCCTTCCGAAACCCAACCACACATGACTAACTACATCCCAACTCCACCAAAGGTAAAACACCCACCAGCCCACGCCACGGCCCACTGAATCAACCCCTACTAATTATTAAATCTTATTTATTACATCCGTCCTTTTCCTTCATATTCCCTAACTACGTTCCCACCAGGCCCTTTTTTTTTTATATCCTTAAGTTATTCCTTCTATCCCTTCATCCATTCCTTCACTCTCACGTACCGTCTCTCGGCTCAACTATTAACTAAGCTTTGTACCTTTTGCTTATGTGACTATAGTACCCTGAAATTACATTTCTTGGTTTTGGGGTGGTTTGGTGAGAGTGGTGAAAGTGATTGATGGGATTTCGTATCGAATTGATGAAAATAAGAGAGAGAGAAGGAGGCATTACACCCCAAAATCCTCCCTTTCTCACATCATATCAAAACCTCAATTACAACTTACAATTTCCGCATTAAAATAGCAAAGACAAATAAATTATTCAGGGCCTGAGCACTACGCTAAACGGTACGGTAAGGGTAAACTTAGAAGCCGTGAGACGCGATAATTCGGGTTATGAAGCGTGACGTGAGAGAGATTAGGAATAGGAAATTATGAGAACTATGAATAGCGCGTGAAGGAAGCAAGTAGAGAGATGTGAGTATTTATTTGATTTTTATTCCTACATCAACAATGTCATCATGCTAGCATCATCATCGTCGTCCATTCATCCTCCAGTTTCCACACTCACAGCCTCACAACATAACCATCATCTCCTTTCTCTTTCTTGCTTATCTCTCTCGAACATCTTCTCTTCTCATCTTTCCATCTTTGTCCTCTTCATTCCTATGCACTACGGCCGGATGGATGTCCTGCCATCCGTACCAAAAATCCCTAGATGGTATAAACCCCCAAACGCCTTTCTTTTCCCTATTCCAAGCGCACCCGTCGCCACTTCTCCGATTTGAAATAGCGTATATAAAACCCCAGAAAATAAAAGGAAAATACCCTTCTTCTTTCCAGCTCTTCAGCTCTCTAGCTGCTTGCCCGCTCGCGACCAACAGTAGCACGCAAGCACAAAAACCCACCCCAGCTCTATTCCAAAAATCCAACCAGAACCAAAAAGGAATCAAAACAACTTCTCATCCACCACCTCAAAAATAACCGGCAATCCCCTCTCCTCACACAAACTCGCCCTCTCAACAGCAGCAACCACCCTCGCCTCCTCCAAAACCTCCTTTTTCCACAACCCCTTCGCGTATTCCCTCACCCAAAGCGCACCCACAAACTGCAGCAGTGTCGCGGCAACCAAACCCGCTGCGAGTGTCAACTGCGCTAGCCTGATGATCCTCTCGCAGCGGCCTGGCTCCAGGAGTTGGTTATGGAGTTGAGAAGAGAGGAAGAGGGAGGCTCGAGCTCGAAGGAGGTGTGAAGGGAGGATTGTGGAGAGGAGAAGCGGGGGTGTCTTGAGTAGGGGATTCGCAGATTGTAGGGGAGAGGTCGTTTAGGAGGGTGAGGATGAGGAAGCGAGGGATGGCGCAGAGGATAGTGTCGAGGAGGAGGTAGTTTGCGAAGATGGATATGCTGAGGGCATGTTGCTGTTGCTTTGTTAGTGGGGTATCTATTTGGGCGGAATGCTAGGGATACTTACTCGTAAAGCTCCGATGAAGCCGAATACGCTGAGGATATTGGCGAAATGAAGATAAAAGCCGAAGTTACTGGCCAGGTGGTATGGGTCATCTGGTAATTGGTGGAAGAGGATGGAGGAGAGTGTGTTGCTTGTCAGAGTTGCGACAGCTACTACAAGAGTGATTGTCCTGGATCTGGATTAGCAGAAACAAGCACAATTGACCTTCAGACATACCGTGCTTTTGTAAGAGCCATTCTATCTCGAGCAGGAAATTCTCCTGCTCCTCTAGCAGATTTGTATCTGGAATTCTGAAGCTCTTTGTAGTTGGAATGCAGGTAATCAATTTATCCCCGACACTTCCGGCAGCTCTCCGTGTATACAGTCAGCCACACCAACAAAGAACGCAGCAATGGATTTCCAAGTTGTTCAGCACGTGTGGAAGTGACGGTAATACCATACAGAGAGGAAAGAGGGTAAGTTAATTTCTAATAAGCAGTAATTGGCTTTACGAGATGTCTTTCATCGTGGGCACATGATGACGTCCAAGTTCTTCCGGAGGTCGGAATATCTAGGTCTTCGTGCCTGGATGGGAATCCGGAAGGTGCCGAGCGCGAGGGTACCAGAACACCAAAGAATTTTTGCAATTTAGTCGGTCTGCTTACGCCATTTCGAGGGCTGAGATGATGAAATGCAGTGGGACTATTGGCCGGTCGGATTTCTGCTCAAGATCGTATTCATCGTCGGTCTGGCCGGCGAAATATTTCCCGGCCAGTGAGAGTCCAAGAGGGGAGAGGCGAGGCTGAAGGTAGTCTGATCATTTTCTTACACCAGACACAGATCTTCAGGTCAGATTCCTAAGTGGTCCAGACTTCAGCTTGGTTTGGCTACCGCGGGGTTGTAACGCGCATGACGAAATATGAGTGGGATGAGTCCTCGCCGGAGTCTGTGTTGAGGCAGCGCATGTTAAGCTTTGTACGACTGCTGAACCTCGCCGGACCTCAGTAGGCGCACGCTGAAATTGATCGTACCAAATTCTATTGTCTTCGCCCGGCTGCGGATCCAAAGCCTACTCGTATTGTAGGATCGTCTCGAGAGGCATTGCTTGGTGTCCGACACGAGATGACCTTGGTTCCCGCCTGCCGTGTTCAATACTTCGCATAGTACTGGCGGTTCTCAAGTTCTACAGCGAATCTGAGGGCCCGAAACTGAGGACTTGAGTGATTCAGCGAGTGCTTGCTCAGCGGGTCTGCATGCATCAATGAAAATTGTGTCTTAGACCCTTGTGCCTAGAGCAGAACACTGAACACTTACTTGGCGTTTACAACCCCTGAGTCCCCTCATCCTCGTCCTGACTCCTGTTGCAACAACACGGGGTTGTCTCGTTCCCAAGCCCAGAGACCAGCGCCCACAGCCAGCAACCAGCAGCCAGCAGCCAACAGCCAAAAACCACTAGAACAAGCCTCCAGGGCACACACGCACGACGCGGGAGTGGCGCAAACATTCCAACACACCGTCCCACGGGTCCAGTCCTAGCCACTTGGACAGCGGGCCTCATTTAGACCTTCACGGCCCTCAAGTCAACCTTCCCCAGATTCCGAACAAAGAGCCTATAAAGAAACATGCTTGCTCGAAAGCGGCCCTCTAGGCCTTGAACAGCCCTACCGCCGTGCCGGACCTGGAAATTAAATGAAGGGCAACCAGGTGTTGACCGCTGTTGACCGCTCTCTTCATTTCATATCGCTTCTTCCTGTGCATCCCGGGGCTTTTGACGGTGAGTACAATGTTGGTGCTTGTCAGTTGCCATTTGCTTGCCGAAACTGTCAAACTGTTTCGTCTCAGCCTGCAGCTGTCCCTGGGGATATTGCAGGGCCGAGGTACGAAATAGAACAAGCCAGAGAGAGCCGCGCTTGGAAGTTTGCTTTTGGTTTCTTCGCATTGTTTGCTATTGAAGTCTTGGACTCTTGGTTGGTAAATCCCTCAGCGACGCGCCTGGCGTCTGGCGGCTTGCGTACAGATGTTGTCAGCATCAGATCGGCCAGCTTCATGTTAGTTCGTATAAAGTTATGATCCTTTACACTCAGCTGCTGAGTGCTGAGAAGATATGCCGAAAGCAAAGGCCGCGAGACGGGCTGATTGAAGACATCTGGCTCTGCTGCCGGACGCCTTTGTCGGCTTGCGGACTCGCAGAACCCTCGAACTTGGTGATGCTTGGTTGGGCTGGCGGGTATTCTCCAGTACAAAGGACTGGTGACTTTGTACTGCGCAATATACAGAGCGCATTGGCTGGGACTGGCTGGGACCACAAAGAAGAAGCCATGGCCGGCCTGTCGACGGGTAAATCAGCACTTAAAGACGATAGCTAAAGATAGAGCGTAGGGACACGGCTTGATATTGTATGCCTGTGTATGCCTGCGACCTTTGTCCAAAGACCGGACGAGGCATATGGCCATCGAGGGAGATGCAGCTCAAGCAGTGCCGTGGGAGCAGACAAGGAGAGCCAATCTAGAAGTGTTGCAGTGCCGTGGCTACTCCGCTGTCTACTCCGTATACGGATGAGGGCAGCCAAGCAGTGCCGTTGCTATACCGTAGTTATATTGTTATAGACGTTGCAACTGATGATGTGGTGTTGAGCTCGAGGCCTAGCCAGCTTGCTGATTACATGTACGAAGTACATACAAAATACCTACGGAGTATCGAGCATCTTCCTCCTCGTCGTTCCTCCACCGTGCTGCACTCCAATGCTCCTGCCGGCCCACCCAGCCGGCCAAAGTAACCACTGGTGAACCTCCCTAGGCCCAAGGCCATCAAGCACCGTAACCTGACTCCCTGTGCGGTAGCAGTGCACTGTGCTGCACTCTGCGCACTTCGCGCTCCTTACTAGCGTGCCTGATTAGTCGATTAGTCGAGGACCTCACTCTTATTCACGTCTCCGTGTTGAAGTGGTACATCCAGACAAAGCAATTCCCTCTCTGCCACTCACCAGCCCTTCCTGTGTGCAGATTACTGTGCTCACAAGCGGGCTTGTAGATATACCCTTCGCCAGCTCACTCGCCCGCCAGGCGCACCCCTCTCCACTGTTCAGTCAGCCCTCTGCGAACGCTGCCAGAACACCCGTTCGCTCGAGAAGGGGTCGAGATTCCAAGACACCCCGATCAATCCACTCCCGAGTCTTCTCTGACAGTCGATCCAAAAGCAATCTGCCTCATTTCGACCAGAGATCAGTTTTTCAGTCGCGTGTCGACAACCTCCTCGCGTTGAGTGGCTTTGCGTTGTCCTCACCACCTCCGCCGTTTCTCAAGCATCTACGACCTTGACCAGTCGTGAAGTTGATGGAGGGCCAGTCGTCTGCTGGTAACTCGCAGTATCAGTATCAATCGGCACAGTGGTCGCGACTTGTCCGGCGGAACACCCTCGCAGACTCGGCCCCGACCCTCTCTTCGAGTCTCGCTACCTCCCCTCAACTGCCCGCCCAGCTCGATCTCCTTCCTGTCCTCCTTCCCCAACACTCATCATATCACCAGGCGCAGTTGGCGCAGTACAATCGACTCATTGTATCTGGAAGAGCAACTCGACTTCAGTCCTCGCCACTCCCTCCTTTACTTTCCGCACAACATATTCAGGCTGTGCCTGGCCAACGGTCCGGCTCAAGTGGCGGCAATACGGCAAGATCCTTTAAATCGTCTTCTAGGGGTGGTCATGGGAATAAGGAATCTCGGAAATCTAGCAAAGGCGAGCGCGCGCTCATAACAGAGAAGGAAAAGCCCGTTACCATGCCGGGGAAGAAGCTGGAGTTGTCCAACCAACTACCCTCCCGACCACACCCACAACATCAGAATAGCAGCGTCTCTCAGCAATCGAGTTCGGTTCCGTCAACCCCCCATCAACACGCCCGAAAATTCTCGTTTGAGTCGAGAGAACCCTCCCCAAACGCTACCAACAGCCACTCTCCGCGATCAGCTTACTCAGAGTCGAATATTACTCTCCCTTCCTCTAGGCCGACCAAAATACCACGAGGAGGATGTCGTTACGAGACTGCCATGGCGCATACAAAACGGCGAATGCCTTATAGCATAGGGAGTGAGAAATTAGAAAAGCGCAGCTTGGCAGATGTTAAGAGCAAATTATCAGAGGATGAAGAGAGGAAGTTGTCCACAGATATGCGAGAGTTGTACGATCGATTATTACCGACCCCTGAAAGCGAAGACAAGAGAAAAAAGCTGGTCGAGAAATTGGAGAAGTTATTCAATACAGAGTGGCCTGGGCATGATATACGCGTTCACGTCTTTGGGTCATCTGGAAATCTTCTTTGCACAGATGAATCAGATGGTCAGTCAATTAATTGCACATCCGCTGAAGTCAATTGCTAACGGGCATGTAGTCGACATTTGCATCACGACCGATTGGAAAGAGATGGAAGGGGTCTGCATCATTGCAGATCTTCTTGCCAAAAGTGAGGACGCTCGTGTTATTTTCTATGCAAAGCTAACACCATTTCAGACGGGATGGAAAGAGTCATTTGTGTCTCAACTGCTAAGGTTCCCATTGTCAAAATCTGGGATCCCGAGTTATGCCTTGCTTGCGACATGAACGTTAACAATACACTTGCGTTGGAGAACACCAGAATGATCAAGACATACGTCCAAATCGATCCTCGGGTGCGACCACTGGCTATGATCATTAAGTATTGGACAAAGAGGAGAATAGTGAATGATGCAGGTGAGCATATCAACCGAGAAAAAAAAACCCCAAGGTGAAATATCTAATTATTATAGCTTTTGGTGGGACCCTGAGTTCGTACACTTGGATATGCATGATTATCTACTTTCTTCAAAGTCGAAGTCCTCCAGTTCTTCCAGCTCTTCACCAACGCCCCCACATGAAACTACCACCCAAAGATGGACTCGAAAGCTCGTTTGCGGATGATCTTGATGCGCTGCAAGGCTATGGCAAAAAAAAATAAGGCAACGCTAGGGGAACTCTTGTTCGACTTCTTCCGGTTCTACGGCCACGAGTTCGACTATGACAAGCATGTTGTTTCAGTTAGGAATGGCAAATCAATATCCAAGGTCGAGAAGAAATGGCACCTGGCCAATAACAACACGCTTTGTGTCGAAGAGCCCTTCAATGTTGGTCGTAATCTTGGTAATACCGCAGATGATACCTCTTTTCGGGGTTTGCATATGGAGATTAGACGAGCTTTTGATTTAGTGTCGCATGCAAAACTTGACGAATGCTGCGAGCAGTTTCACTACCCGAAGGAAGAAGAGCGAGTATGGGAGCGACCACCACCAAAGCCGCGACCTGTCCTGCGAAGCACATCACAATCAACTAGAGGGCGTGGCAACCATCGTGGAGGGCGGCACAATAATCAGCACAACCGCAATGGCAACAACAGAAGAGCTTCAAGTGGTGCATTTGACAATAACCCTTCATTTGCCTCTGGGAGTCCTACCCCGGTTATGACCTCGCAAGATATATGGCTCCAACGACAAGCGCAGACACAATTACACAACGATTTGTACCAAACATACTCGGTACTGCAAGCGCAGGAGAACAGTTTACGGCTGCAGTTGTATAACCAGCAAGGCTTTCTTCAAGCTCAGCAACTTCAAGCATACGCACAATCACAACAAGCACAAGCAGGATCTTCAACAATCAAGCAACATGCTACGGAGCGAAACCGGACAAGTTCGTTTGATCAACCCCCGCTCACTGCACCACCTCGCCCAGAAATGTACTTCTTTCCGTTGCAATACCAAACCACGCCGATGTATGGCTATCAAACACCAAGCACAAACCCTTCGTCGCCGTCGCTCAGTTCGGCGGTCCCTGAACTAAGACGGAGTATACATAGGTCTAGTGTGACTAATGGGTCTGGTCCCAGCGGACAATCTGGGTCACTTAGATCGCATTCACAGCCTGCCGTACGCTCAGCTTCTGCGCAATTGTCTGCCCAAGGATCGGGGCTTCCTAATCCCGGACTTGGTATCTATCAATCATTTCGACAAGCTAATGGAATCCCTAATTTTACTGCTGACGAACCTTCCGAGTCTACGTTGGAATCAAGTGGTCCATCTCTTTCGACCACGCCGCCAGAAGATAATACGCCAAAAGAATATGTTGGGTACTATGTCAATGATTCTGCTCCGCGGCAGCATGCACGACGAGAGTCCGCAATGCCTATTCCAGCTTTTGGTGACCTTGGACAAAATCGTCGCCGCCTATCGACAGACCAGCTTCCACAATCGATACTTGATCGTCTCAAGCGTCCATCTCGTTCCCCGTCGCCGCTGGGTCATGATCGCTCATATTCTACTGGAACGCATTCCCCTCCAATCACTTCAACTCAGTTTCAACAAGGATTTCCAAGTTCAAATCTGCGTAATCTGAATACTCAAGGCCCTCTTGTGGTAAATGGCTCAAATGTATCGGCATGGCGAACCTCCGTGAACGGGGATTCTACGGCTGAAAACCCAATCAGTGATCCTGCAGTGGTTCCCTTAGATTCGGCTTCACAAGTGTCGGGTACAACGAGTGATACGTCAGGCGACCAAGACCTTCATGGTCAGGCGACGCCAACTGACCCTCGAGCCGAGGATCGTGTTGATCCACCTCTGGTAGTTAATGGGTCCAATCCTCAAAAGGAGACTTCTTCTACATCTACTGGTTCTCTGAATGATGAGACACAAGCATCAGCAAATGGGTTGATGGTTACAGATCAAATCAATATTCCGCCTCGGTTATCCCCCAATTCTCGGAGTCGACTGACACGCCAAAATGGTGGTATGTCCCCTCTAGACATTGGATCTAGTCACAACGACAATTTGCGCGATGAGATTCCACACCTATCTCCTGTATACGAGACTCGAACCCCGTCGCCAACTGCAAATCGGAAATTTGAGCCGGGACCAGATCGTAAAGCAAGCCGCTTTCCATCAAGTACTAAAGATGACAACGACAACTTTGCACAGTCCATGCACAAGGCGGCGCTTATTAATGGCAGCCAGAGCAAGCAGAATAACGCAGTGCAAAAACCAAATGGACACACCAGGGCATCTAAGAGCGAGGGTGGTGGACCTGGTACTTGGCAGAAGATCCCAAAAGGCAAGAAAAAGGGGGCTGCAGTTGATCCAAAATCTGTCACGAACGGGCAGTCTCATGGCGAAAAGCCTCCAAGCAATGAGTCCGACCGAAAGGGGGGATAGACTTTGTCGACCCACCGCCTCAAGCACCAGCGTCGTTTCAAAGATCAAGGCTGGCTCAAAACTTGATCGAGCCTAAGCAAAAACTGGCAGAATGATTGAGTACCAGCCTTCCGGGAAGCATTGTGCGATATGATCGGGCATGGTACCGCGACAAAAACCAGCCTTCGGAATTGCTCCATTGCTTTTCATCTAAAGCCCCATCTTCCATCTGATGTTCCTGATCAGCATGTGGCGATAATCTCAACGGGCTTGGTAATGAAGAGTAACGACGGTGAAGGAATACATTAGGTGATCTTAAGCTCCTTGGAAAATCCAGAGTGCAAGTTCTTCTGGTGAATAGCGATCGTCCTTTACGAAGAAATCGAAGACTCTCACGTCTTCCGAAAAGATGAAACCTTTTGTTTGTGTAATTGAAGCATTTGCAAGCGGTTTGATGCGGGTTGGTTCGTTCTTGATTTTCTTTGCGTTGGGTTTGGGTTGGTCGGATCTTGATATACATTGCATGCATGAGGTTTCAGTGGCATACTACATTCCTGCGCACTTACATATATGGGTATGTTGGCAGCTTCGATGATTTGACATTGCGCGTTATGGGAACGGATGGGTCAAAGAAAGCGAAATGCGTAAAAGTAAAGGGTATGGAGATACGGGCATCCCTGTGTATGTTTATAGCGAAATGGGTTCACGAGATGAGCAAAGAGCGATACCATGGGGGGCACAGCGGAAGATAAAATAGAACAATTAAAAAATCAATAAACAAGCCCCGAGTGCACGAGCTCTAGTTACAGTGCGTTAATATTGAGGCTGAAATTTGCAGGGGTTTACGAAGTATCGGGTGATCCGAGCCGAGCGAATGATTGACTCATCACCAGCCACTTCCCTGACGTCGTTCAGGACATCATGAATTGCCTCATTTGTATTTGCAAGTGCAAAGGTGCTCCGTAATGCTTCTCAACGAGCTTCCTAGAGAGCTACTAAGCCTCATCTTTTACCTGGTTGCTGAGTTAGGAGGAGTCAATGACTGCCGCAATATTGCTCTGACATGTAGAGCTTTCCAAAAATTAGCCCGGCCTTCAATTCTCCGTATAGCTCTTTCATCACCCCAATGCCAGCTCCTCAAACGATCCCTAGACGCAGATCCTTCTTACGGCTTTGATGTGCGCACCGTATTTCTCTTTCGGAGCAACGTCAGTATCCCAGCTCCTGTCCATGAACGTGTTCCCTACAAATTCCATCAGCTCCACCTCTCCGACCTCCTAAGGTGCTTTCCGAACTTGCTTTTTTTTAAAATCAAACACGAGCTCGCTACCATATGTCACCTGCAGTATTCTCCTGTCCCCAGATTTTCCAGCCAGAGATACGCTCCAAGAAGTCTACCTCTCGGATCTGGCTACGTTCGCTTTTGACGTTATGGCTCTCGTGTCTCTTCTCCCTAAATTGAGGGTTTTAGGGTGTGTTGTTAACCGGCCTACTTCATACCCAAGCAGCGTGGTAGATTTAAGGTCCCTCGATGAATTCAGGGCAGGAAGAGGAGGACTCAGGGAACTACGCCTTGCCCGCTCGCAGCTGGAAGACTTCGCGCTGAGGGATATCCTGCAATGTTGTTCTCGCTCGCTGAGAAGCCTCAACTGCACCGTCCCTATACCATCAAGCAAACCCATCTGGAACGGGGGGTCGGACTCTCTCAGTTCGCAAATTATCTTCCTGGACACGCCGTTCTCGCTATCGAAGATTTTACCAGTTTTAGCGCCGGTTCAGCAGACGCTGACCAGACTGCGTCTGAATACTTTGAATCAGAAATGGTTGGGAGGCCACGATGAGAGTAGATTGGATCTTCGTGGATTTGTGGTGTTGAGGGATGTGGTTGCTTGTGCGGAGCTCTTTGTTGTGCCTTTAGGGGAGAGGTATGAGAGGAAAGGTTTGTGTGATTTTTTGCCGACATCATTGGAGAGTTTTTGTGTAGGTACCTCCCTTTTTCACCCTCGCTCATACTAAATGGGTCTTTTATACTGATTGGAAATGATGGGAACACAGCTTGAGTTCGCTTTCAACATCGGGATCTTCTTTTCAATTGTTGGTGACAGAAATTTGGATGAAATTGGATACGCAGCCTATGTGAAAGAGGAATTAAACCCTCTGGATTATGCGTGGATTATTGAGTTTGCACTGAGAAAAGAGGAGTGTCTTCCGAGATTGAAACGACTTACGTTGTGGGAGGTCACGGAGGTAGCGCTTGGAGAACTTCCACAGTTTGGTGCCGACACGTGGGATTTTCCGTGGGATGTTGAGGACGCTTTTGATGATGTGGACGTGGATTTGGTGGTGAGAGTTAGGGAGCCGAAAAGACTCTACTAGGGCTACTCATTCTCAAAACTCGAGCTGCCTTTCCAACCTCCAATATTCGCGACGGCATCAAACAGCGGGAAAAGCCGCAAAAGGCAGTGACTTCTTTGCACAAGGCAACATGACTAAACAGTCACTCGGAGGCACACGCAGGTACTCAAATTCCAGTGCAGTCTCAGAACACATGGCACTGTTACGAAATCAATGTTTTGGTTTTGGTTGTTTTTCTGCTTAAGCGAGCGACCCCCCTTTTTTTCGGAGTAGTCGTCTCGGTTCTTGGAAACTGGAAACCCTAGCAGGAAACGTTGGCATAAGAGGAACTCTTTTAATCCGTTACAAGAAGATCGCGAGTTTTTTTCTGACGTCCTTCAAGAAAGAAATGAATTCAAAGTCAGGAATTAGAAATTTGGTGGCCTTTTCTTGGAAAACGGGAACGGGTCTATATATTGTGTGTTTGTCCTGCAAGACCACACTAGCGCAATGAACAAAGTGAAGTCAAGAAAAGCTTTTGCCAGAGGTCGGAGGCCACCGCTGGGCTTACTTGTACCACCTGCAGCAAAGCTTGTCTCAGTGCGCGGCTCTGGTTTCTTCACCACCTTAAATTGTAAGTGCATCAAGTGGGCAGGCGTTTTCGAAGACGTCGTCAGCTTTCATCTGTGCTCTGGTCGTGCGGTATTCTCTTCATCCAGAGCTTCGGTATATAGCGTGATCCCCTCAATTAGGCTAGATCAATCAATAAAAGCCGGCTAAATTTCTTGCTGATTTGTTTACGATGTAGTACCCAAGAAGAGGATAAATATACAAAATCTCTCATTTTAGTGGCTGTTCAGATCTCAGTGTTGCTTTGCGCCACAATCTAGATTGATTGACTCTAGTAATGAGCCAGTGGCATTGGCAGTAACGTTCCACCTGCCGACGGCCGCCCAGGCGGGAAAACTTTTTGTACAAGACCGAAAGGTGGAATGCTATATTCAAATCGGCATTCAGCCTAGTGTAAATTTTAAAAACTGCGTCTGTTCAGTCACTTCAGGCACCGTGCGCTTGCCTGAGTTGAATGATATATCCTATAAGACAATAATTTTCCTTCGACTTTCGAAAGGCCGAACTTTCTTCTACGGTCAAGTTCAGCAGCAATTTCGAGTTAATAAGGCATTCAAAATGCCTTCATATCCTCGGATTCGAGGTTTCGTAGCTCTTGTATCATGGATTATCGCAATTCCTGCCACTGGTAAGCACAATGCCTCCCAATTCGAATTTCTACTAAAACGAGCATCGCAGAAGGCCTAGCAGCACCCCAGGCGACCATAACCGCAGCTGCTTCTGGCACAATAACTTCACTCGTTCCAACCATCACGCCCAGCCCCAGTATCATAGTAGACGATTACCAGGCCAGCTGCTGGTCATCCTGGTATTCCTACTCATCCGCATATCGATCTATCTACAACGAAAATGGAAACCTCCCTGAAGTCTCAGTCTCATTTTTGTCAACGTACATCGAAACAAATACAGGATATCAATATGTCAATTCCAACGTACCTAAAACGACTCTCTGTGACGGATATCCTCGCGATCTACAATTCCCTACCACATATTACAACGTCACCAAATACACAACCCATTACAACTACACCCAATACACGCGAAGCACCTACCCACAAACAGCAGTAGTCCCAACCTGCACAATCGACGATTCCGAACGCGACTGCACGCGCCTCTGGAACTCATGGAGCACAACCTATTCCTCCCTCAAATCAGCCCACAACCCCGCCTACGAATACTSGGGCTACGACGCCCGCCCTCCCTCGCAATACCCCCCTCCAAACCTGCCGCTCCGACTGCTCTATCGACGCCAGCGATGTGACCATGTACTACTGGCCCGTAACCACCGCCTCTGGCGGCGATTTCTGCGCCCACAACGGCTCCCTCATTACACCTACCCCCACTGACGATTTCGGAGCCCCAAATACCATCGTCTCCGGTGATCTGACCTTCACCTCTCCCTCCGTGTATCTCGTTGCTCCCTCGGGTGTCGCTTGGTACCCGACTAGCGGCCACGGGTATTTCACTTATGGCAAAGAATGTGGGTATAGAGAGACAGAATTCACGTGGGCGGTTGATCCGACGGAATTCTCAACCGTGGATCCGCATTATTCTACCACTTACTCGCTCGATTGGCAGGATCTGAATACGGTAAGACATGAGGCGTATCAAAGGGAGTGCCCCCGGAGGTATGGCTGCAGCTCTTTCACGGATATCGTGAGTGATTGGACACCGTACGTTATTATGCCCACCGAGATAAAGACGGAAGCTCCTCAATGGGCGACTTGCAATGGGAGAGGCAGATTCCTGCCTAGCTTAGTGAAGTTGGAGATTCAAACGGATAGCGATGATGGTGGTTGGGGATGGGGCGGTGACAAGAAGAAGAAGAAGGTAGCTACGGTGTCACCAATAAAGGTGAAGAATAACGGGGCAATGAGAATCACGAGGCCGGCGACGAATACGGCAGCGAGGAAGACAAGCGCGAGGACGAGCAGGACGACGGGGATTTTTGATCCGAAGAAGACGGAGACGGCGGTGAGGCCTGGGGAGGTTTATGTGGAGATGATTAAGTTGGTTATTTTGGATGGGATACCAAGGGTTGATGGTGATAAGGAGTTATGATCGAGGTAATGAATTGGAATTGGGGGAATGGGTGTTGATGGTGTGAATGAAATTTTGAAAAGAAAAATAGATTTGAGGAAATATTCATTGCTTCTAGCTCATGCAAAAGATTTGGGTGGATAGAGGGGCGTCGCTCTTAACTTGGATATTCCAAGGGGAATTAGTAGATGGATGTGACGTGAACGCGAAATGTATCGCACGAAACACTTTGAAGTTCTCCACTACTATAAGACACGATTTGAAAGGAATTGAATTAAACCTATCCCAATCTATCTTTTTGTAATTAATCTCGAATTTAGTGTTTTCCAATTGGTGGTTGTTTTATAACTTTCAAGTGTTTTGTGTGACTGACCCCGCTTTTTCGCTTATGTATTACCCCGCACTTCCCCAGACTCTAGGCACCGTTTCAATTGCTCGAATCACAACAATTTATTTTGAGATATTCTGCGCTTAAACACCATTTAATTCGATCTCATTTCTCCGTAATCCGCGTCCCGCATCCAGGCGTTAGTCAACGACACATATAAATTTCCCTTTCGACGCATTACTCTCCATCAAGGCATACGCCTCCTGAATATCCTTCCAAGAAAACACCTTCTCAATCGGCACCTCAAGCGTCCCATCAATAAACTTTGGCAACGCTTTCTCAACCAGAATATCTCTCAATCGACTCTGATACTCCAAATTTCGACTACGCAGCCTACTCCCTTCCCATCTCAACTGCTTATTCTCTAATAGCCCAATATCCAAACCAGCCGCCAACTTCGCTCCACTCAAACTCGCAAGTTGCACAATCCTCCCATCCAGTGCAGCCACCTCGAAATTACCTTGCGAGTAATCCTTTCCTATAAAATCAACAATCACGTCAACGCCATAGCCACCCGTTGCATCCAAAATACCCTTCACCCAGTCCTCGGAATGGTAATTGAACCCCTGAGTAGCGCCAAGGGATTTGCAAAACTCAACCTTGGAGTCTGAACCCGCGGTGATGGAGATGTTCTTCTCTCCTGCGGTCTTGGCATACTGGATGCCTGCTATTGAGACAGCGGAGGCCCCGGCGTGCCAGAGGACGTTGTCGCCTGATTGAAGCAGCCCACTAGATGGAGCGCTTGTGTTGCTGTTATCCATGTCTATTCTACTGAGTTATTTCATGCTCAGCAGTGAAAGGAGAGGGGTGGATTCAGAAATTGAATACCTCAGGAATTCCAGCTGCTACCGTCCAAGATATCTCGGCGGGTTTATGAGTGAGCATTTTTGTCGACGAAGCGAGATACTCCGCATAAGCTCCTATCAAACTCTCAATTAATCAACTTTCTCACATTCCTCGAATTCTCACAAAAAATTGAAAAGGTTTTCAAAGTACCCACCTCCATACGCCAACCCAAAAACCTCATTCCCAACCTTAAAATCTTCCAAATCACCCCGAGAACTCAACACCAAGAGTCTTTCCTGCTTGAGGCGGAACATTGTATTTCTCCTCCCGCTGCATCAGATCCATTCTGTTCAAACCGAAAGAGTGGATTTTTATTAGTGCTTGGGATTCTGAGGGTTGGGTTTGGGGGTGTTTGGGTTTATGAAGAGGGATGAGATGGGGCCGGTGGCGTTTTTGATGTCTGTTTTTTTACTTAGTTACTTGAGATGTGTTGAAGAAGTGAGGGGCGTTTCAATTGCAGAAAGAGTATTTTGTCCAGTACCATTTGGTGATTTATGCAGCGCCTTATGGTCACAGGAGTATCACCCCTATTTAACCGAGCCGAGAATCCGACACGACCGCCCAAGCTAACAAAACAACTTCTTGTAAGCATTGCGCACAACTCGTAAGCTTCCTCAAAATTTCAATCCGAATCACCTCAAAGAACAACCCGAACGAACTCCTCACTAATAGGCATACTACCACGTCATTGTTCTTATCCCGACCCCACTGTTGTGGCAGCCAATGCCTGCACACTGCTTAATAACCAAAGAGACAGGGAGACAACACGGCATTTCGGCGACCAATGCCAACCATCGGTGTTAACAATCTCACTTCGGACATCGGATGTGGAACCCAAGAACACAGAATAGGAAATCCACGAACGAATGAAAAATGGCATACATTCCGAGATTGAGCCGCTTATGAAAAAGATTTCGGCGTTATGCCGTGCCGGCTTTTATTCGTTAACAAATGTCTGGGCTGAAGCTTCAATGAGGTCGGCGGGTATGTCCCTTGTGCTTCTCCGCATCAGATGTCGGGGATAAATGCGAGAGTAGGTATGGTGATAAGGGCTTAACGACGAGGTCAAACTAAATAAATAACTCTTCTTTTCCCTCCCAACTTGATATTTCAATTGCATCCTCGAGCCTCACGTTTTATTCTGTGCCACGTTCCCGCAACTCTTCATTCCACAAGTCAAAGGTCAAACCAACGCCAAACTCCACCACTACCCCCGACAACACCACAACAGACAACAAAAGCCAAACCTAAAAATGTCAAAACACATCCTCCTCACAGGCGCCAACGGCTACCTAGGAACACACATTCTCACTCAACTCCTCCAATCCGGTCACACCGTCAACGCCGTCGTGCGCTCCGCCGAAAAAGCCGCCCAAGTACAATCCCTCTTCCCAACTTACACCACCCAAAAAGCCCTTAGCACAACCATCGTCCCCTCCATCACCTCCCCAGGAGCATTCAACACCGCCGTGCAATCCACGCCCCCCTTCAACGCTGTAATCCACAGCGCATCCCCCTTTCTCTACCGCGCTATCTCTTCTAATACTGAGTTTCTTGATCCAGCGATAAAAGGCACGCTGGAGGTGTTGAAAGCGGTCAAGGAGTTTGCGCCCAGTGTGGAGAGGGTCGTCATCACGAGTAGTATGGCTGCTGTGGTTAATTTCTCGGCACCGTTTGTGAGTGAGCCGAGGAAGGTTTATAGTGAGGAGGATTGGAACCCGACGAGTTGGGAGGGGGCTTTGAGTGGGACACCGGGGAATGCATATCAGGCTAGTAAGAAGTTTGCTGAGCTTGCTGGTCAGCTTTTCCCTTTTTTTTTATTTCCCCCCTTTCCCCCTTTTCAAAATTCGTTTTGAAGAGAAGAAGCTAACAAGAAAACAGCATGGGATTTCATCAAGAACGAAAAACCCAACTTCGACCTCGTGACCTTCAACCCGCCTATGATTTACGGTCCAATTGCTCATTCTGTCAAGAATGTAAAAGAGCTTAATGAGTCGACAGCACGCATCTACAACCTCTTCATTAACTCTTCTTCCTCGGCCCCGCTTCCTCCGAATGGATTGCATCTTTATGTTGATGTTAGGGTGTGTTCTCCCTTTTCTTTCCCCCAATCCCCTGTTTCTATCTTTTCCAATCGTCAAGAAGCTTGGATATGATGTGAGAATAATTCAGTTACTAACAAAACAAATAGGACATCGCACTCGCACACCTCAAAGCTCTCACCACCCCCGAAGCCGGCGGCAAGAGATTCGTCATCTGTGAAGGTGGAATAGGCAGTCAAGAAATCAGCGACTTATTACGGGCAAATATCCCGGGGTTGAAGGAGAGAACACCAGAAGGTGTCCCGGGATCAAAGGGGCTGGATGCGAATGTGTTTGCCGCTGATACGAGTAGAGCGGAGAAAATTCTAGGGATGAAGTATAGGAGTAGAGAAGAGACGTTTGTGGAGCTTGCGAGGCAGCTTTTGAGTATTGAGAAGGAGGGTGGGGTGCAGGAGTAGAGGCGAGGAGGTGGGGAAGTGAGGAGAACTTTGAAGTGGGTATGCGAGAAGATAATTATGTGGGATGATAAGTATAATAGCAATTAGCGCCAAAAGAAGTCAATTTCGAGCTGAGTATTATTTTGCTACGATCTAGAGAAAATTGACACTCGTCCC
>JAAMPI010001207.1:0-17820 GCA_013054445.1 Cudoniella acicularis
GCAATATGCCCCCAAACGCTATCTTCTTTAATGAACAAAACATGGTCCGGTTGCTTGCTTGCTAATTTTTTCAGCCTGTGATGGAGCTTTTGTATTTTTATTGTAGGTCTAAGTTGGGCTGGGCTTCAATAACTGGCGTGGAGCGTCAAGACTCGTACGCAAAAAAGGAGCCATACTGGGCCTTTCTCAGTGGGTGGCTTCTTTTTCAATGGCATTCCGAGTTTATGATAAATTTAAACCAAGTCCAGTTAGGTTCTTGAAGCGAAAGGATTACTAATTCAGACCGTTTCCAGCGTCCCTTGCAATTAAAAATCCCGTTTCATAAGGCCAGAGAGTACATGTTCCTCTCACTTTAAGAAATTGAGTTGATTTGGAAATGAATTCTAACATTAGACTCTTCAAATGGAAGGGATTCCATCAATGCGGCAATGCCTAGAAATACAAGATAATCAACTAATCTCTTCAACAAATCATGAGCTTGTAACGAGTGCCACTACGTAGTTCGCTCGCCCCTTTTCCGCTGCTTGCTATTATGGGCTTGTTGAGGGCTCTCGTTAGATATCTTTCTTTTGACATCTCTATCCGGAACCAGCTGCTTCTCTCCTTGCTCTCGCTCGGGTTTAGAAAATTCCTGTCTACACCCAGATATAGCGGAGGCCTCCTCTTCACTCACTATTGGCTTCGCTAAAGACTCCCGGCCTAACTGGCCGTTACTATTCGTATATCGACGCAAGTGGTCCTCCCGAATTTGTCCCGTCGTAAGTTCAACATTGGAAGTATTTTCGAGAAAAAAAAACACGTGATGCGCCAACTTACGATGCGTGGGACAAACCTCTACAGTTTTATCACTAAATTCCATCAAAGTCGAATCTTAAATACCCCTAAAAAGTGGTGTGTCTTTGACCCTGGAGTAGTGAAATTCCAGCTTTGCAGGGTTAACATTTATCTATCATCTTGTGTCTGGTGAACCCTAGTCAAAAAACAGGCTACAGCATGCAGTCTACGAGCCTTACATGTACGCCCCGTACGATGACACAGCTATGAAAATAAGCGTTCATCTCACCTAAGCCCCCAAGATCAAAGTGACAACTTCTTTTTTCTTTCTTCTCCTTTTCGAGTTCAAACGTTATCACTAGTAGTGGAATACTACCAGCACGTTATCAACTACAGAGGTTTATTTCAGCTATGCTCTGCAAAACCTGTCAAGAGATCTTCGAGATACCCGAATTCAAAAATACAAATACTAGTGCGGTCCGTACGAGTCTTGGGACGAAATACACGCACAGCCTGTACATAAAGACGATCCGAGAGAACGCTCAAAAAGGCTGTCAGATATGCTACATTTTCTGTGTACACTTCGACATCAAACCGGAATGGCGGCCCAGTGAAGACCTACTTCTCGTTTATTATATCATTGGACCGGAGGAGGATAACCTGGGACAAGCAAAATATAGATTTTACAAGCTCGTTTTATTCTATAATCTAGCGATGGTTGACGACAGAATGTTGAAAAATATTTATGTTTATAGTAAAGAAGGTCCAAGACACTCGTTACACAGCGAATGGGCAGAGCTAACTGTGCTGAGTATTAGAGTTTGACCATCTGATGACCAGTGATGTTATTCCAAATAGTACGGCGTCGTTGGAAAGTTGGAAACAGGCGTCTTCGTGGATGAAAGAGTGTTTGAACAAACACACCACGTGTAACGAAGCATATCCCAACCAATCCTGAAGACCTACCCGACTACTAGATATTGGATGTCCGGAAGTAACCACCAACGTGAAGTTGATAGCCACAACCGAGCTCGCCGATGCGGTTTCGTATATGACCCTGAGCCATCGATGGGGCGACGTCCCTTTCACCCAACTTACCATGGACAACATGGCCCAGTTAAATGCCGGAATTCTATCAATCTCCTCCCCAAGACATTTCGCGAGGCCATCGCAGTGGTAAAGTGGTTCGGATTCCAGTATATTTGGATTGATTCTTTGTTAGGCTGCGTGATGGGTAGTGGGTAGTACCCACGGGTGGGTATAGTTTCTCTTACTCTTATATGGGCACCCGCGGGTACCCGTATACATAAATATTACATAAATTTATGTAAATTTATGTAAATTATATATACTCTTTTAGTATATGCTCTTCTTTCTTCTACACATTCTCCTAGCACACACTCTCCTTTCTTGTACACGCTCTTATACATACTCTCCTTACACACGCTTCCTTTCAAGTCCCCCCCCCTTCTCCCTCTTCCTCTCCCTCTCCCTCTCCCTCTCCCTCTCTCTTCATCCGTGCTCGTCGGCTATGGATTACTGGGAGAGAATCCGGAAGCGGTTAAAGTTCATTGTAGCGCTAGTGGCTTTGGCTTTACCTTCTTCTTCTTAGGGGGGCTTAGGAGGCTGANTTTTNAAAATTAATGACTCACTTAGTACGAGCGAAGAGGAGTCGAAGGGAAGAGTGCGTGCGAAGGAGGGTATACACGAGGGTGCGCGTCAGGAGGGTGCGCGCTAGGAGGGTACGCGCCAGGAGGATACGCGCCAGGAAGATATACTAGTAGAGTATAAGAAAGGCAATTAGGAGAAATAATTAGGAGAAATAATTAGGAGAATAATTAAAAGATTAAATAAAAGTATATTTTTATTTTTATACGGGTTCTTAGTAGCCCACGGGTATGCCTCCGCGCAGCTCATCGTGGTCCGTGGACGACAACCAGGTGTCAAAAAGAAAAGCAATAATAGTTTATTCAATACCGAAAGCTCTCCAAATGCTTGCGTTTTACTGGCTATTTTGATAGTATTAATGCTTGAATCTGAGAGCAGAAGTAGCTTTTCAGAGAGGTATTAAAATTCAAATCGAGGCTATTAGGCAATTGAGTGTGACTTTAAACTGCCACACTTGCCAGCGGTCTCCAAAAGTGAGTCCAAAAATTCAGGTTGGACCGCCACATTTTATACTCACGAAAATTCTACGAGGGGGTATTTACATAAGCAGAAGAACTAAGAAAAGAAACCGACATGAAGAGAGATGCTCAGAATTGGGGAGATGCGTATAATAGAAGAGGCACGCAATTCAAAAAGGAGTGATACTTGTACTCCGATAATTGACTAAGGCAAATTACGTCAATCCGCCGCGAGAGTAGCTCTCCAGAGGCGGCCTCCGGTCGGCCACAGCTGCACAGACCTTTCTTGATAAATCATAAATCCAAAAATTTAAGCCACGCCCGATATGTATGAATCAAGGTTACGCCGCAGGCTATGTGGCTGATTTTACGTTACATTAAGGCTGAGCCCCCCACGAGAGGCCACCCCATGTTTCGCCCAATGTCTTTGTCCTATAAAACCTATACTCAACTTGCCAAGCAGTCAGCTCATACGAAAACCTTTAAAATGACGACTTTTCAACTGCATAACACTCCAAAACGCACAGACCCAAATTGAGGTTGAGGAAAATTTCATAGAAGATAATATGGAGAGAAGCATGATGTAATTTCTTTCCCAAGGAGGTTAGAAGAGCACGTTCTGTACAAAAAGAGACGGATAAACCACAGGCTGAGAGAGTACATCAAATCGCAGCAAGAGTGATATGATGACATATTCGGCAAAGTTTTTATAAGGTTAGTGAGGTAAGCACCTTCCGAGCCAGCGATGCTTCATTGGCCACCTATACGATTCATGAGAAAAAATCCTTGAATTGCCGCATATGGTTATATTCTTACTCGAAGGGGCTAGCATTGCGATATTCATGTGATATATTGCCGAAGGGGTGGGTATCCTATTCCCAGTATTCCGCTCCACGAAGGCATGCTTAGGTGTTACCCAAAGGGGAGCGTGCTGCGAGGCGTTCTGTTATCGCCCAACGATCAGCCATGCCTTATTTATTGGTTAGACCTCTCTAAGATAACCCTGCGCTAATATATTAACATTTCCAAAGGCGTACGGAATGTCAATATTTGAAATGAGTTATAATTCTCTTCTGTTACTATATTAAATCTCACAGCTCGATGCTTTCCCTATTAAACCATTGCCATTTTTTTGTACTTTATAAATCTATTAAAATCCACGCCATGTTCTCCTTTTATTAAGACGACTTCCTGCTTTTACTTGACTTAATAAAAGCTTCCTCAATGGCTTCTGCCGGTGAAAGATATCTCTCCATAGCTCGGCCGACTTTTCAAGGCTTCCTGAATGTTGCGACTGAGAATATGTGTGAAGTGAGTTGCTAAAGGAGTGTGTATTGTCTAGTCTACAGAACAGCTTTTGGTGGGAGCTGTGTCCCTTATTTATAGGCCTCCGGTGCCCACATGCTGCCGAGGTTCCTACTCATCTTCCTACACCTAAACTACAGTGATAACCTATGCCTCGGTCCATGTGATCGATGACACCGTAGGTTCTAGAAGCATGTACGTGAAATGGCCATCATCGCCACTTCCTTTAGAATCCTTCGGGTGGCGGCCCCTGAGCACGTGACCTGGAATCGCTTCCTCAACACTGAAATCCTCGTATGACGTTCTCAAACAACATCCGCTGCTCTTAGCTCTAGCCCCAGTGAGCTTAATACCTCTCTCGACCTTAAGACATAAAATTGATGATTGAAGGGATTACTCGCCCTGCTAGTCTTCATATTATCCTCGAGATTTCTGCATCCTCTTTCTAGATTTCCAGGTCCTCCTTTAGCTCCATATTCGAATGTAATAGAACAGTTCTCATAAGAAAATCGTTTCAATACCGACCGGATAAAAGGGCTTTTGGTACTATACCCTACTTCGTGGTTGCGGTCCTTGGAAAAACCATGATTGGCACAAGAAATGGGGACCAATTGTCTGCATAGTACCAAACCACTTGAGTTTCAATTCGCACGCCTCACAGAAAGTCATCTATAGCTTTGGGACTAAAATTACACCCTCCATGATAAAGGATCCAATCTTTTTCACTCCAGAAGTCAATCGCTCTACGAATATTATCAATGAGACGGATAGGGAGGTGCACTCGCGTATGAGGAGAATGCTGAGTTATGCATTTGGAAACACTAACTTGCTTGAGAATGAAAGTGTGCTTATTAAGAGGATTGACGAGTTTATAAAAAGAATTGGAAACCTAGGGAATCAGGAAGGGAGGAAAGGGTTAGACATTGTGAAGGAGTTCAACTACGTTACATTTAACATTATGGTAAGGAAATAATACTCATTTTGAGTGAAGTTTTACTCAGAGAACTGACCGATTCTCTTTTCTTTAGGAGAAATGTCTTTCGGAGATTCGTTCGAAGAGAGGGTTGAGGAACAAGCTGGTAAATTCAGCTCATTTTCAGAGAAAACGAGCCCGCTAGTTTTGATTTTAGAGCATCGCTATCACTGGGCAGATGTCATCGTCAATACCACATATATGAACGATGTGATGCGCGCTGTCTGTGTTATTCCTGGCTTATTCACCTTCCTGGAATGGTACAAAACCGAGCATATGAAAAAGACACTTTACAGGCACGCCGAGTATGCCACTGAGCACACTGAAGCGTTGGTGCTCGCTCAATAATTATATTTTAAATAAGGCTAACGACTTCAAAGCCGTCCAAAAATAAACACAAAACGCAAGGATTTCATGTGCCACATCCTCGCCAGCAAGGGACCGCCAGCCACCAACAAGGAAGTCGCATCACACTTCAACGTAATTATGATGGCTGGAGCCGTCACAATCGCCACGTTCCTGGCTGGTGTAACCTATTATCTTAGTCATAATAAATCAGCGCTGTCAGTCTCCAACAGGAACTTCGTAGCCGATTTTCGTCCTTAGACAAGATTAACTTAAGAGAGCTCATGGGCTGTGAGTACCTAACCGCAGTAGTCGAAGAAGGATTGCGAATGTACCCTCCTGCGGGCGCCAGGCACCTTTCGCGAATTGTTTCACCTGGAGACTGTGAAATTGATGGAGAGTGGATTCCAGGAGGGGTAAGTTGGTCCCCTTTTCATAATTTCTTTTTAAGGTAGATTTGATATTTGCTAATGAAATATCAATTAGACGCGAGTATTAGTTCATCAATGGTCCGTTGTGCGAGATCCACGCAACTTTCACAATCCAAATACATTTATTCCCGAGCGATGACTCAAAAATGAAACTGAGGGCCAAAGGGGTGATCGTCTTGAAACAAGCTTACCATTCAGCTACGGGCCGAGAGGGTGTTTGGGAGGAAAGTAAGAAAGAATCAACCACTCTCGATTTCAATCAGCGAATTGCTAACTTATGAATGCGTAGTCTCGCATACCTCGAGATGCGTATGGTTCTTGCAAAATTGTTTTGGCATTACGACTTAGTGTGGTTCAATAGTGACGAGATTGATTGGGACAGGGATAGCAAGGGATATACACTTTGGGAAAAGCCTGCATTGAGGGCAACATTGAGAAGGGTCGAATGATGTATTGATATTCGACTACAGAACAAACACAGATAATAACGCCCCCTTTGACCCTTGGTATCGACCGTCCCCACCCCGCCTCCTAGTGTTACATTGTTTGCGATTTTGCCGTACTATACATGCAGCCTAAAGGTCCTTATAACGCCAAACCCTGTGATATCGTTCGAGCTCCGTGCAAGCATAACTCTTCGAGGCCCATGCCGACGGGAAGGTGGTATGGGCCGAACATGCTTCTGGATAGAGCTCTCTATGGAGTGGGAATGCCAGTCTTCTGCTGCGAGATCAACTCCGGGACACTAGCACCAGGGCAGCCAACACCCTTTGTGCCACTGAAGCTCTGAACGGTAATAATCATAGCGGTAGCGCGCTGCTCGTTCGTCTTTGTGTCCTGGACTGCGGGGTTGGTGTTGAATGTGATCGGGGTACCAAGGACATTTCCAGCGGCAACGTTAGCGCTCAATTTCGAGATGAAGTCCGCGCGAGCTGGAGGGCAATCTTTGGGAATTGCAACACCTTTTGCGCCGATTCTAGAGCCAGTCTTGATGCTAAAGACTGGTACGAGAGAGGGATCGATTTGCGTAACGCGAGCGGCAATGCCGGCTTCGGGTGCGGCTGGAAGAGCAGAAGCGCCAAGCGCGAAAAGGGCAATGGTGGTAGTGAGGAATTGCATTTTGACTGATGTGTTGAAAAGAGGATGATATTTTATGATAAATGGGTATAAAATAATGTATGGACTTGAAGAGAAGATGGAAGAGAAATAACTAGCTGATATTTGAAAATGATAACGGAGCGATAAATAGTAGATAGAAGAGAAGTCTCGTCAAGAGATGGGTTGTTTAGGCTGTTGAGAAAATGTGATGGGGTGATCAGTCAAAAGTGCCGGATGAAATACTTTTAAAGTACTTCCGCACAGTTACTCTTTCTCCTTGACAAAATCCCCTCTCATTAGATAAAATAGACTTTGTAGCGGACAGACCTTGTTCTCTGGTGATGATTGTTTTAGGCATGAGCTCAGCCGCCGGCGGCTGTCCTTCAATCGACTGGCGATAGTTCCAAATCACCTATCAAACCCAGAACTCCAGGGCAAAGCAGTTGTAATGGTGTCAGATATGCAAGATGGCCACCAACATATGCTTCACCGGGACGTGAATTTTCCAGGGAATCCTTCAAATCCTACGAATCCTGATCACATCCCTTAGTAAAGGGGAAACGCGTTCCAAGTTAACGCGGGGTACCGATTTTGCCCACGCCAATCAACGCCGAAAACCATCACTGGTCAGCGACATAAGCGAGTTTCAGCTGCGGCGTTAGCGAATTTGAAACAGGGGGGCCTCGCACAGGGACTTTGGCAAGGACATTTTCCACGCAAATAGTTCACAGCATCCTATACTTTCAGACGTATGGAGTTTAGGGCCAGATAACTCCCGGACAGGGTCCGTTTATCGTGCATGGGCAGATCGGATGATAACGAAATGAAATCGTGGAGAGCTCGCTTCTCCCGATTATGAATATGCACGAAGATACACATTATTTCAGCTGTTTTGAACTTTGACCCCAAAGAAAAGGTACCAAATGAAATAGTCACGAGAGATGGAAAAGTTCCTTGCGCATAACTGCCTCAGCGAACATCCTACAATACCTATATTTGCAAGCGCATGCTAAGAATTGCGCTTACATCACCCCCCTCTTTCCCCAACCCTTGTCACCATCTGATTTCAATATCGAAACCCTCTCATTCCTCCCGCAGCCCTTTTATAAGTTGGAGGATGCCATCGTCAATGCGAACTCACTCAATAGCTCTCCTCACTCAGCCTGACTCAGGTTCACAGCCCACGATCACCACAAGGTCACCTGTCGCAAACTCACTGTCGCATCCTGCCAGCAACAATATACGATCCCATCTTGATTTTCGCGCCATATGAACCTGCGTTATTAGGTAAGTCAAAAACAAAGTAGAGAAGCTCACGATTTGCTACAACTTGTTTTCCACCCCAGAAAGTTGTGAGAAGGGGAGTCACCTGATCCTCCTTTTCAGGGTGCGAGCCCCTATAATTTAGCGAGTGCTGCCCCAGTGTGTCGCAATCTCATACTTCGTACTACAACAAGAATACTTGATGCTAAAAATATTTTCATTGCATGATTAACTATCAGAGTTCTTACTATGTGCGCTACTACACTGTATAATATCTCTTTACCAGAGTTGCACACTGGACAATTCGGATTGTAGAAGTACCTGTCAGCGAGTACAGCGCCAGCTTATTAGAATTTCTTTTCAATGACAACAAATTCATGGAAAAGTGTGCCACTACAATCAGGTTGCCTGTTATCAATTCGGTATTCTCGGAAAGTGGGTTTAATGACTGCACAATATTTCATTGTGAATTTTAAGAAATATGCGGGGAAATAAGATGCTGTGCCATAGGGGACTCGCTAAATTACAGCGACATACACGCTGTATTTTTAGCGAGAAAAGAAGATGGACAATAGAGCTAGCCCAGTGAACCGAGCAATCCAAATCATTTATTTTAAATAACATAACAAAGCTAAACGATTCTCCTTTCCTAGAAAGCTGCGCTGCCTTAAATAACACCCAGAGCTCTTTTATTCCTTATGTGGAGGAGAGGGGTGTGTTTACATTTCAATATAATTGAGTAGATTTTCAATATTCTGCAAATTCAGCCAAACACCTTCATCCTTTTGCCCAAACATAAATTTGATATATTCGCTAATGGGAAATTTAATTGTCACCGCTACTTACATGGTTTTACAAAAGTGGGTACTTAAGTAGTGGGTGATTTAACCCCCTTCATTGGTTGCTTGCACGTGACTAGATCAACAACTTCTGCAGGTCCTTCCGAGTCCAAACAATAATCGCCAAGCACCCCAATACTGGTACAACAAAATACTACTTCAATCGCACTTTTCCTACCTCTATCTCCCCCCGTTCAATAAAGATTCTCACCTCACTATCCTAAATCCTGATCACAATAATCAATCATACAAACACAACCCCCATTGTCGACCGAAAAAAATGGAATTCAACCCTCTCAAACCACCACTCATCCGTCTCCCAGCGTCGCATCAAAATATAATTATCACACCTCTAAGTCCATTCGATTATACACCCGTAATCAAAATCTACAACGACCCAAGCGTGTACATGAACCTCACGAGGCCCTTCCCATTCACCTTCACTCATTAGTTTGACAAGTCATCAACCTCGCTGTGAAACTTCAAAAAAAGGTCTTGCTCAACTAAAAACAGCTATTTCTGCTGCGAATGAGAATTTGGGAGAAAGAAAGTGGGTCGGAGAATTGCTGTTTGAGGCAATCAGAGAAGAGGGCCCGGGAATGGGAGAAGGGAAGTTTATTGGGCTTGTTGCTTTTCGGAGGGAGTTTTTGATGATTTTGGATGAGGAGGAAAGGGTGAAGGTTAAGGGGACGAATGATGCGCTGGAGGCGGGTGGTGCGGGGATTCAGTGGGAGATTGGTTGTGAGTTCTGAGATCTCTATTTTAGTATTTTGCGCGTTTTTTTACCTACATTTCCCGTATTATTTGTTCTTGCTTTCATGAACCATCTATATTGAAAAAAGAAGAAAAATTTTATGTTCTCACGATATGAATAGTTCACCCCTCACCAACGTGCAGGGGTCGTGATATCATACCCGCAGCCGTGCGTCCGCTCATTAACGTCTTCCTGGTTCCACATATGAATGTTCATATCATGACAGCAGCCCTTTTCGAAGAGAACATCGCAAGCAGAAAGGTCCTAGAGAAGTGTGGCTTTTTGTTTGAAGAACTGGTCGCGGATGCGATCGAATTGCCTGAAAGTAAGACTGGTGTGGAGGAGAAGAACGTTGGGATTGGAAGGATGAGATGGGACAGAAACGCAGCTATTGTGTGATGTTTGTCAGATGGTTGGCTGGGACCGCCGGGCGGGCTGCAAACAAAAGCTCAAATTGGGCGGGGGTGTCGGTGGTGTTAATGGGGAGGTGATGGTAATTTTGACGAGGAGTCGACTGGGGTTTTGACGGGGAGCGATGACAGTTTTGAACGACAGGGGATACTGGAGTCAGGAGGGCCACCCTATGCATAAGTTAAGCGGTTGGCCATCATTCTCGCAGGTCTCCTTATTAACCGGGCGGTAATGCTTTCACTCGCAAGGCGCTTATTTAGCACTCGAGTCTTGACCATTTTACTGGCGTCTCATCAATAAGGATTTTGTAGTTCGTATATTAAGTAAGAAGCTTTGTTTAGCAATTTTTATAGATATACTGAGAAAACTATTTCTCTAGCTCTTCTCATAAGTAAACAAATAATCACCGTTAGATTATTCGTAGAGGCTCGCCTTTATGATCTTGCATCTAGTATAACTTCTCTAATAATATTTCAATTGATATACTTCGAACTGAGAAGTATATATTAACGTATTTCGATATATAGATAATGAATATAATGTGTAAACGTGGAATAACAGTAACTTACCCCAGAAGATGATGCAAGGCTTTGTGTAACATGCAGGTTCTAGGCATCCGAGACGAGGCAAACGAGGCAATTTATTACGCCGCCGCAATAATCTGTCAGCTATGACCACTTTCAAAGATGTGAGGGTCAACCAGTCCCGGCTAAATGAAAACGAAAACAACATTCCCAATGGGGAAATTGCGAGGATCATACACTCCGACTTGAATATTGGGCAATACTACTGGCTTATAGATATGTACGGCCTATTGATGAATAAAGGTATCCATCAAATCAGAAGGTGCATTTATATTTTAACATTCTCTTTATCTCAAACGACTACACCTCCTAAATATTATTGGTTTGTTCGGCCGCAGGATCCCAAACAGGGTTGAGCTGAAGGCCGAGTATTCGGTTCCGGACTCCGATCGTAATTCCATAAGCAAGCCCTCCTTCCGATTGATGGACCAAAAACGTGGAAGAAACCTAGTTGCAGTAGGGACAAAAGGTGAAATCCAATCACAGTTTCCAAATCCTTCGGGGGACCAACTTCGGATGCTCTAAGCTCCTGCAAGTCAAAAAATGTAGACTTGTATCTTATATTGCATTTTTGTTTGTTTTTGTTTGTTTTTCACCCCACGCCAACCTTGTTCCCCGCCCCTTTTTGGCCTACATTATGTAATTTGCCTCCCTGGAAGTGCGAGCAAGAGACAGCTTTTGTCTTTCGCCAACCATTCGACTCCCAGACACCTTTCTTTTTATTCCAGAGAGAAAGAGCTCATGCCTCACTATATAATCATTGAGCGCCCTCTAATAATACTAATCGAACTCTTTCGTTCCCCTTGATTTCTCCCAACGAGTCCGCGACCAGGGGCTGAATCAGCTCGGAATTTGACCGAAACCGTCCCAACGTACCTCTCCTCAGCATGCCATCTAGGAATGGAACACCGTAGGTCGTCCCCTTCCCCTTTTACTTTTCTTACTCCTTACCTTCTCCCATTCCCAATGCAAATTTGGAAGTAGACTAACCCCATATCCAACAGCAAATCCGACCGAAGCGACTCCAAGAAGAGCCCCAGCTCTCGCCGCTCTGGCTCTTCCAAAGAACACAATCACACCCATTCCAGGACAAAAAGAAGAGCTTCGACTACCTCACGAGTCTTGACACCCAGTGACCCATCAACCGGCCATAGAGCGCAAATCAACGGGAACTCTTATCAGGGGTTCAACGCAGACATATCCAACAACCTAACATGCGCGAATAGCGATCTCCTCGAAATCGCAGCTTGGATACATCCTCATCAACTAATCACTCACGACTCTCAATCCCGAAATCTGCACGACGCAAACGCGCAAATACTTCTTTGCCCGAGACACGGCTCTTTGCTAGAGACCTCTGGTGATTCTGCTAGGGGAGATGGAAATGAAATGGCACCTGTTGAGCGTTGGCTTCATGAAGGCGTAGTACATGGTGGTGTGTCAGGGGTTCTTATAGGTGTTGGAAGGTATATTGCTTGTAGTTGTAATTGTGTTATTACACTGGAAGGTGTGGCTGCGAGTTGAATAGAGGAGTGCTCTAAATGGACAAACCCATTATGCATTCCGTGTTTAACAAACTGCAGCCTCTCAGTATAAGATAAAGGAAAGTTTCATTATTGTTGAATCCTCAAAAATATATCGTGAAGAATTACGCTTACTATCTCTAGATTAGGTCCTCATTTCTACCACGAGCCTTTCAAAACTGCACCCCCGTACAAAGACTCCCATCCACCACCCAATTATCCCCACTCACAAACCCCGCCCTCTCACTCCCCAAGAAAACAACCACATCCGCTAGTTGCGCGGTATAGTGAATTAAGGCAGCTTTGAAGGTGCTGTAGGGGGAGGGAGCGGTGAAATCGATGTCCCGTCCGGAAACGGAGGAGATGGTTATGATGCTTCCTTTGGATTGGAGGAGGTAGGGGAGGGATGGGGCGATTAGGGTGTATATGCCTAGCATGTCCGTTTGGAAGGCGGTATTCCATGAGGAGGGGTGGTTGGTTACGGAGATTCTGGAGACGTTTGAGGCTACAATGTCGATCTTTCCCTCCGTTTGAGATATTTTGGAGATCCAATCCTCGAGTTCAGATGCACTGGTTATGTCGACTTTTGAGCCTGCTGATTTGCCGGGAATTGGTGTTGTTATTGAGGAAGTTGTTGGCTGCGCTGAGAATATTCTCCTCGGTGCGGGAACAGAAATGGACATTGGCTCCTTCCGCAAGACTGGAAGGTATTTAGCTTAAGACCTTATTTAAAAGGAATATTGAGGCTCTTACAAGCCTTCCAAAATTGCTCGTCCGATGCCTTTAGTGCCTCCTGAACAAAATGTTACCACCGGAGATATTCTGCACCTAAACAGCCTTAGGATTTGTTAAAATAATTTATAACGAAGTAATCGGATCTTCGGACTCACTTATCTCTTATCACCATGGGTGTAATGGGAGGTGACATTTTCATTTGCCACACATAACACACTGAAATTGCTTGCTGCTTTCAGCAGATGTATTGGAATTTAAAGTCCTAAAAGATTCCATGATGATTTAAAACATTCAAATTATAAATTTATAATTACTCTCTTCCCAAATCCAAGAAATCCCAACATCACCAATACTACCACCACATCCCATCTTCATCTTCCCAACAACACACACCTATCTATCTAACCCGAGGATTAATCGGCACACTCTTCACATCCCTCCTCTTCCCCCCCCCTTCACACCCAACACCAACAAATCCTCTATAGCATCCACAAACTTATCATCCCAGCGCCCCTTATTCCCCACCAACTTGCCAAACTCCTTCCCCACCTTATTATGTTTCGCCAACAACACATCAGATTGAAACGGATACGTATTCGGCGGCGGCTTTGTCGTCTCGGAAAAATACTTTGCGTCCCATGTCCCACGCGTGCTACTCCTGCCCCCCTCTAACTGGAATCCCTGCTGCTGATAACCTGACAGCCTTTGAGACCGAGCTGAACCCCTAGCAAAGCTGCCAGATCTTGGGGCATCAAATCTCTTATCTTTAAACAGCTGGTAAATCGTCTCAGTGTCCTGGAACGGAGAAGGCAACATGCCAGCCGGTGCTGGAACAGGAATCTTTTCTCCCCAATATATGTTTCTATGCGTGGCCCCCCGGGACAGGAAACGATGGTGACAGAGGCAGCGACTGCGATTAGGTCAGCCATCGTTATAGTGGGGTATTTGGTTTTGAGGGCAGAGAGTTTGTCGGTGATGGGTTGGAGGCCGTTGTTTTCTTGTGGGCGGAGAGTGATTTCGTTGGCGAGGATGAGGAGTCGCCACAGCCGCCTGTGTTGCCTTGGGATTTGGACCAGGCTCCGCAGTCGTGGAAGGCGGCTTGTTTTTCTGTTAGTTATTTTCTTTCCCAGGATGTTGAAAAAAGGGATATTTACTCTGACGGCTCCACGAGCGGCGTCAGTGCCTTGCTTGGTGGATTTGTCGACGAACATATCCGAGAGGTCGGCTATGACCGATTTCCAAATCACGGGACAATCATCGCGTGTTCTAGGGTACAAGTCGAGGAATGCCCTTTTGACATCTGAGACGGCGGGATTACTTCATAAGAATAGTAACTCGCTGAATTCTGCGAAAGTGAGGCCGTTGACGACATTTATGGCTGTGGTGGCCAAGAAGAGAGTTGAGAAGTGCATTATGGTTACTCGAAGTTTATTAGGAGAGCAAGAAGGAAACTCTTAGAAAGGGGGGAAAGAGGGAAGAGAAGACTGTTCGAGCTGTCTAAATAAAGCACTTCAGAATCTGGGAAAAGTAGCAATCTTATAGCCCTCCTTCCCACCTCTCAAAACTCATCTCTGGGTTGCCAACCCATCTCAACCCTCGTATTCCAAAAAGCATGTAAGAGTAGTGCCTATTACTCCCCGCCCACCTAAGCGAGAACGCGTCGCGTCCCTAATGTTAAGACCTACTTTTATAAATTTATTAATTAATCAACCACGCTACCTAATTACCATACAATCGAAGATGGACGACATAATATTACCAAGTCCTTGTATCCCGAAAGAAAACGAAGAATAGCCTACCCCTGCGCGTGTAATTATGCGCGGAATGAGCAGGCTAGGCTATTCGCAGCCCGACATCGTTCTCAAGACCGGTGCCTCACGACGTACGATTAGAGATATCCTACACCAAGAATACTGCCGGAGAGGTCGAAAAGGAAAGGTTTATAAGTTGTATTTAATATCTATACGCGAAATCCGTCGCTGTATCCGCTATATCGCAAAAGACTGGTTGACGCACAGGCTATCATTTTCACAGGTCAAAGCCTAGCTAGGAGTCTGGGCCTCTGTTCGAACCATCCGTCGAGAACTTCGCCGCGCAGGCTACCGCCGCTGTATTGCGTGCCCCCGACCTTATATATCACGCCTACAAGCCAAGAAGCGATTAGCTTTTGCGATGGATCACAGGTGGTGGGTGACATCGGGCTATGCAGCCCACAGCGATGACGGCAGGCGCGGGGGAGACTGGCGGAAGGTCATTTGGTCGGACGAAGCTACGTTCGAGGTTAGGAAGAGTGGAATGGTCTGGGTTACTTGGCGGGTAGACGAAAAGCGCTGTGCGAACTGTATAAGATCCGTTTATAGGTCCGGGAGGTTCTCGGTGATGATTTTGGGGGGCTATTGGCTGGGATTATAAGTCAGAATTAGTGCTCTTGGAAAAGCTCCCTGAGCGGAAAGGTATTTGCTCGAAGGCCTACCTCGAATAAGTTCTCGAACCTGTCATTTTCCCATTGTTTGAGGAAATCGGGCTAGAGTATATCTTTATAGAAGATGGGTCTAAGGTGCATCTAGGGAAGGCCCGGCTGCCCGCTTATCACACGGCATCCGTGGCTTTTCCTGGCCACCTTCTTCGCCAGATTTGAACCCAATTGAGAAGGTATGGCGTTGGATGAAAGAAGAGCTGAAGAAATTGCCGTATGTGCTAAAAAATCGGGAGGATATATGTAGGGTGTTACAAAAGCTTTGGGATCAGGTCGATCCACGTGACTTCCGGCACTATACCGAGCAATTAACGTGTAAAATCGAGGATGTGATTCAAGTACGTGGATTAACTACTATTAATTGATTCATATTTTCAATTTAAAGTTAAAAGAACTTAATTCTAAATTATCGTGATTTTTAGAAGTAAGGAGGTCTGATTTAATGTTCTCGCTTAGGTAAGCGGGAGTAACGGCCACTACTCTTACAAACTTCCGTAAATTTCCCAAGACTTTCCTGCCCAAAGCACAAAAGACCTACATTCCAAGACATCTCGCCCCGGACTTGACAATACACTATAGTCTTGCACAAAAGCTTGTCTCTTATTTATGGTGGTATCACTGCTCAAGCACACAAAGCATCAAGTATAGATTTGCACAATTTTCCATTTTGAGCGAGCTCCGCAATATATTAGCATGAGATGTTGCAAGCTTTTAGCCGAAATGCAACTCTATTTCTAAGCTTATTTTCTTAGTTTCTTACCGTGCATGCATCTTTATCCCAATTTTTGCGAATAACAAGGACATTCTTGGTAATAGTAGATGCTTACCGAGTCCCAGCTTTCCGTCTTGGCGGTGGTGGCAAATACTTCAAGAATACCAGAACCCAGCAGAGGGTTCTGCACAAATTCAAGGTCAAAGCCTTCGGCATCCAATAAGAATCTGCTTATTCATATACTAAAGAATTTAAAGTATAGAAGTCAAAGTGGCGGTTTGAGAAATAATGAGGGGGATCAACATGGGAATTCCCCGATTGCAAAATATGGTTCCCCGTTGTTGACACTTGGCAGCAGTGAACGGGTCCGGGCCAAGAGACAAGCTCCGGACTTGGCTTGCTCATAATTTCCTAATGCGAAAACCCAAAAGATATGCAAACCGAAAACTGCCCTTTGTTATGCCTGAACTGTATGTGGCTGTCTAATAATTGAAGTGAAGCGAGCATTTTTGGGCTGGGAAGTCAAAGTGTTGCTTGGCTGCAGAGAGTCTGAGGGAGGGGGATTATTGATGTATAGTGGCCTTGGCTCTGCGAAGTACATTTCAGCTCGTGGATATTTGCCTCTTTGAGCGATTGCGGAATTTATGAGGAGCTGATTCGTGGATATGAGCTTTGAAGAATAGATAGAGAGAGCGAGGGTTTGCATGATTTGCCACTTCTACTGCTAAAAATTCTACAAGTCGAGTCTGAAAAATCACTTCATACAGAAATTTAACTTCAAAGAATAGCACTCAGAGCAGGAAAAATGTCTACAAGGCGAGAACCTCACTCACTCAGGCAAAATCTCGGAAAAACTTAAAACAAAGTCCTTCAACCTATTGCAACACCCCCATAAAAAACAAAAGCCACTCTATAGTATTCACTCCATGCTATTCACCAGCAATTTAGCGGGAGATTTTCACCCCCGACCAGCTTCAAACCTTCAAGAGGCCGCCGCTACTTCCCCAGACACTCCAACGAAGAGCAAAAAGGAACGAACCGAAAGCAAGAAGAAGAACCACATCGATGCCCTGCCGGCCGAAGCCAAGGCCAACAAGAAGGGGAAAACATCATCGCAATCCTCTTCGCCAGCACCAGCACCTAGCAGTGAGTCAATATTTATATCAGGTGACTGAACGAGTCAAAGTAAAAGTGAAAGGGGAGGATAGACAGGATAGGGATTTTGTAAAGCGGTGATAAAGGTGATCGTTTTGATTAAATAAAGAATAAAGCAGAAGCAGAGGCTAGAGGCTAGATAAATACAGGTTCTGTGTGGCGTAGCTGCTACGGATCGACAAAAAGCAATACCCGGAAAGGAAGCTATTCGGACCTTTCGGACCTGCCAGCCATTACATCACTGGTTTGGGACCTGCCAGCCAGCCGTCTTGACAGGTTTCTAGGGGGAAAAGTAAAGATTAAGTGAAGTTAAGAG
>JAAMPI010001208.1:0-17813 GCA_013054445.1 Cudoniella acicularis
GAAAATGATTGATGATCGGGAGAGTCTCCACTCCCAAGCGGAGGAGGGGGAAAGGGCACCAAGGAGATCATGGGGAGTCAAGATGGCGTTGTGGGTTTCGCTTGTGAGGATATTACAGCTGGTACATTGAACACTGTGATTGAATTCTACGTGGAGATTCTAATCATGTGGTCTTAGGCTGTCGGGTTTACAACGTTGGTGCTCGCGGGGTATGTTGTTGCTGTTTTTGGGGGGGATTATGTGAGTCTTTTCCTTCCTTCATGAGTGATGACTGTACTGATTATATTCATAGTTCCATACATTTAGTAAGAGGCTTCTCCTAATGTATTCGTGCTTCGCAACTAACAACGTCCAGCCTTGACATTATTCACTTTCTCGTGGACTCTCCTCTTCACAGCATATGTATGTCACCCTCAGCACACCCAACACCTCATCCACCCTCTTCAACAAATCCACTAATTTGAACTTACAGATCTACTATCCTACGTTATACTTATACTGGATGCACATGTTTGTTCCTCTCCTCCTTCCACTTTACCCCACTAACACACAAACCAGGGCCCTCGAAAGCGCCACTCTCATCCTCTGGCTCGCCTCCTTTTCCCTCTTAATCTGGGAAACTCAAACCTGGGATGGCACCGAAACAGCCATCTATGAATCGCTGACACCTGCGGAAGCAGCTGCTTTTAACAGTGTACCTAATGAGGGGCCTGCGATTTTAGCGCTGAGGGCCGCGGCGGGGTTGAGTTGTGTGAATTGGATTCTGTTTGTTGGGACGCTTGTTGTTTCTGGTAAGTTTTGAGTGCGAGATGTAAGATAGGGAGATAGAGATTGCTAACGGGTGGATGATTTGTTACAGCGAGGTATATTCCTTCGAGGTAGATGGATTTATTTTGCTTGTTTTTTTACAGGAGGTGCGCGACGATATTTGGGGTCAATGGATGGAATCAGTGAACGGAGTCTGCGAGCAATTATGTATTAACCTATTCTCGTAACATCAAAGGCTGCTAGAGCAGTCTAAGAATAACTGTCATATAATCGGAATATCATATGAGTATTTTATATTTCTGTTATGAAACCCAAGTCGTAGCCATGTATGTCTAGACTCTAAGTTTACCTAGGCCGTATAACTTATATACGGGATACCTGATTAGATAAATATAGATTTAGAAGGATTAAATACAAGTCTATCTAAGTTAAATCTATCTATCGAGAGCACTGCCCCTCAGTGCACTTCTGAGTAGACTGCGTGATGGGTAACCCACGGGTACCCCGTTTAGCCGTGCTTCTCTTTTGTTTCTAGGCTAAATTTAATACGGATTTTTGGACAGAACTAGAAATTTCGAGTCTATCACGAAATACGATATTTATTAAAAAAAAACCTTAGGGCTTTACCCGACGCACGGCTAGGCACGGACCAACTGGTCCGCGTACGGGTACCCATCACGCAGTCTACTTCTGAGGAAGCCTAACCGAAAGCATATGTGTTCCCATGAATTCGTTGTGTTATACGCGCACACGATAGAAATGGAGAGGCCTCCCGCAGGAAGAATGACCACGAGCTGTTACCCAATCATTTCAAGCCGTCTACTTACTCAAGTAAATCTCTGCGACACTTTGTATTTACCCGCGCAGGGGAGGCTGTGCAAATGGCGTGGAAACACACTGACATTGTATCAGCTGCAGAAATTATTGGTCTTACTTGCCTCGAATACGAAGATGGCTGCAGCAATCAGTGCGAAAACACCTCAAGGTTGTATTAACGCCATCGAGCGCTTGTCGTGCCTTATATAGCAAGCGAGATGTACTTACAAATCACGATTCTACAGAACTCCTCCCGGGACTGCAGTGATTCAAGTCTACCTTCAATGCCTACAATGAAATTTATCTTCATCACTTGGAAATCAGTAATCATAAATCTCCCCTCTTCTAGCACAACTTGCCTGTAAAAGGCAGTTCTGTTTGGATTCTCGGTTGGAGTCTTCCTAGCTGCTATTGATGTTGCCACTAAAATCTATACGACCCTTCAGCCCGCCTACGGTGCATCAGCCAAATACCAAGAAGCGCAAGAGAATTTGAGAAAGATCAAATACTTGGTGGGGGAATACGAGGCGTTCTGTTCAAAGAGCCCGATCGAGAAACGAAGCAGCGCCGTGCTTCAACAGGTTTCAACGTGTACCGAGGTTGTAAAGGATTACCAGAAAGCACTCGAGCCTTTTCACAAAAAGCTTGGTAGTGAAGCTCCACCCAGAAGGAGACATGGAGTTAAGAGAAAAATACAATGGGCTTTCACTCCTAGCATCTCCGTGCTAGAGAAGAAGTTGTTATACCACCTATTCTTGATCAGTCGCGCCATTCGGTTCTAAATATTCTCACCTTTTGATATCATCAGCGGGCTTTCGGCTAATTTAAGCAGGCAAGAATCACGCAGCATACAAAAGAAACTAGATTCAGCGGTCATACCTCAAGTAGGACGTATTTCTCAACTTGGATATGAGATTGCGGGAATTCAAATTCAGATGCGCAACAGGACTTATGGTAAAACACATGAAAGAACTCACTGGGCCTGGACAAATTTGCTAACCAGTACCATTTTCAGAGGAGCGAAGTAATTATCTTAGGGAAGCCCTCAAATGGCTCTCGCCGCTTGCTGGAGTTTTTGACATGAAACAATATGACATATTTGACACCAAGGACGGACAGGATGGACTTGGAAATTTAGTCATGGCAAAGCCGGAATTCAAAAAGTAGATTGAAGGCGAGGGAGAAATTATGTGCTGCTATGGGGAACATACGTTAAGTCTGATCTGGCTACTCGATCGTGAAATACTGGCTCGGGTTTAGAGGGAGTTGGTAAGACTGTTCTAGCGTAATCCACCACACCCCGAATAATATCTGCTTCGGAAACTAACTTGGCTCTATAGCTCGATCATCAGCTATCTCAAACAGCATGCCAAAGAAGATCCTAACATTGGGTTAGTCTTCGTGTTTTGCAGCAGCAAGGATTCATCTATTCAAACACCGGAAAATCTGATTGGAAAGTCTGTTGCATCAGCTCCTATGTACTACATCGATTCTGGACGAAGAATTGATGGCATTATACCAGTTTCATACCCAACGATGCACACGACCTAAGCTTAATGACCTCGCCAAGCTTCTTCGGTCTACGATAGATTGCTTTGAAAAGGTTTACATTGTGATCGATGCCATAGATGAACGCTCTGAGGCCAACAATGCACTCTTGCAAAGTTTTCTGGAGGAGATCGAGAGGCTAAGTAATGCGAATATCTTTCTTACCTCGCGTAACTTACCACTTGAGAGCCCAATAGAGCAGCGGATTGCCCGTGTGGATGTGGCAGCCCTCGACTCAGATATAACCAAGTATCTTCAAAGCCGGATGTGTTCGGACCGAATACAAAAACTTCCTCATGGAAACCAAGCCACGAATGACGAAATTGTCAATGTTATTGTATCGAAAGCAAACGGAATGTGAATCGAGGTTTACTTCTCTTTGCGTTTCTCTATTTGCATTAAGCACGATTTAATTATCATTTCAGGTTTCTCCTCGCCTCTCTGCAAATGGATTCTTTAATGTCTAAAAAGGACCTGCGCAAGTTAAAAGAAGCTATCAACACTCTACCAGAAAAGCTTCATGACGCATTCATAGGGATTATGGAGAGAATCAAAGCTCAATGGTCTGATGGCGCCGAAATTGCACTGAAGATTTTATACTGGATCAATTATGCGCCTAGGCCGTTGACTGTCGATGAAATCCAACACGCCCTTGCCGTCAGACATGGTGATCGAAACCTTGACCCAGATGGGTTCTTGGATGAAGACATGCTCGTCGCTGTTTGTTGTGGCTTGGTCACTATTCGGAAAGAAAGCAGAACTATCACTTTGAGGCACGACAGCGTACGAGAACACTTCGAACGACATGGCGTTGAATATTTTCCCCACCCCCAAGCAGATATACAAGCAGCTATGCTGACATACGCATCATTCGATGTGTTTGCTCAGGGTCCCTGCGAGAGCGAGGAGGAAGTAGGCTGCGTGATGGGTAGTGGGTAGTACCCATTACCCGCGGGCTACCCACCACGGGTACTACCCACCCGCGGGTGGGTAGTACCCACGGGTGGGTATAGTTTCTCTTACTCCTATATGGGTACCCGCGGGTACCCGTATACATAAATATTACATAAATTTATGTAAATTATTCTTCCTTATATATATTCTCCTAGCACACGCACTTCTTTCTTATACACGCTTGTCTTATATAAACTTGACGTCTTTTCTTATAAGTTATATAAGTGGTTTAGCTAGCCCTAAATATCCTTTAATAAATATTCGATAGAAATTAGCGAATCCTAAGAATGTCTAGACGTCCTTAACGTTCTATAGTATTGTCTATTCTATAATTGCCTTGGTTTTTTCCGGGTCGACGGCGATTTCTCTTAGTCTAACTATATAGCCTAGGAATATTATTATCCTTACTTCGAATTAGTACTTCGATAACTTAAGTCGGGAGTCGACTTCTATAAGCGCCTATATAACTTGTTTTATATACGTTAAGTAGTCTTCTTCCCTCTCTAAGAAGACTAAGATGTCATCTAGATAATATATAACCGTAATCCCTAAATATCTCTAAAAGATCTCGTCGTTTTATCGTTAGTAAGTAGCCGGTATGTTTGTTAGTCTAAATAGTATTATCGTATACTCTTATAATCCTAAAGGTAAAAGGAATGCCGTTATCTACTTATAACCTTCCTTAATTCTGATTAAATTAAACGCGCTCTATTAGTCTAACTTTATAAATATAATAGCCCTAGCTAGCCTATCCCGTAGGTACTATACGTTAGGTATCGGATATATATCCCTAATTGTCGCGGCGTTTAGCCCTTGATAATCTATATAAGGTCGTCTATTCGGATCCCCTTTCTTATATACTAATAATATATTAGTAGTAGCGGGTGATTTTGACTTTTATATCTACCCTTTCCTAGCCGCTTCTTCTATATATTTCTTAAGCGTCCCTAAGGTTTACGGATTATATCGTCGACACTTTTCAGATGTTAGCTCTATCCCTTCTTTTAGTCTAATCATATGATCTTATAGTTTATATTCTAATAAAGCCCTTATATCTTTAGGGTTATCGAATAGTTTTCTAAATTCTTAATATTATAACGATATAACTGTTTTATCTATCTTGATTTCTAATATCTACTTGCCCTTATTAATAGCCTCGTCGTCTAAGGTTATATATACCTCTTATAGGTCGGTTAGTTATTTAACCTTTTTATACTTATATTATATAAAGTTTATTATACTTATCGTCTAGTCAATACTTAGATTATATTACTTAATCTATAATATTCTAAGGATTACTAGGTGTCTCCTAAATAAGACAACGTTTAAGTTAATTTCTTTAAAATGTCCTTCTAGTATAGTTAGGGGTAGCTGTCTAGCCTCTCGCCTAATCTATTCGTCGATCCCTGCCTACTTGCCTCCTAAGAGCGTAAGCTAATATAGTTTTCTTAATAATTCTATAGGGATTAGTTAATTCGTAGCAAAGTTAGGGTTAATATAGTTCCCTTATATTCTAGAATCGATTATAGCTCGCGTTAGAATTCCTTTTAGCCTAATATTAACGATAAGTTACTTGTATCTAGTAGTCGTAGTAGCTTCTTAGATCTATACTTCGATAATAGTGTTATTTATTAGTTGATTCTCCTATACCCTTTACTAATCCGTGGCTTCTATAAGTCGGTATAGAACGTGCGTCTATAGCTTACTCGTTCCTATGATCTAGTCCTAGGCGTATTTAGCCTTTAAACCGACTATCGGTATAGTCTTTTCCTAGATTCTTTCGTCGTTACTTACCCCGATTATTTCCTAGACGCTCCCGGGTTCCGCTTCTTCGTTAAAGATCAGTAATCGTTTCTTATAGATTAGTATAGTAGCGACATATCGGCGCTCTCCTGGCTTGTTATACTAGGCTATAAAGACGATTCTTCGCGTGTCTTAATATATAATTCGATATAGTTCTCTAAAGGCAGGTTCGTCTCGTGTTTCCTAGTCCTTTTTAAAATATAGCTTGTCCGCCTATTAGTTTAGTTTATTACTAACTAATAGTCTCTATGTCCGTATATCGTTATTAACTTAGATAAGTATCTAGTATTCTCTAACTTCTAGTAGTAGGTCTAGTTTATTTAGTTCTTAATCTAAATCCTCTTAATTTCTTACCTATAACAACATTCCCTATTATTCGAGTTATTCTTTACTAGTAGTTTAAAGGTCTCCTGTTTTAACACCTCCTTCTTCGTCGTCGCTATCGATAAACTCTAGAAGGACTATGTCCCTAGAATTATCTTGTCTAAATAGTAGGTCTACCTATATCGATATTCCCTATCGTTCTAGTTAGTCGTCTATAGTAGTACTCAGGTCCTTTATTAAGGTATCCGTCTCGCTACCGTTTTTACTAGGTTCGGCGGGTTCTTCCTGTTTAGGCACCCGTTCGGTTATTCTAAACTCTCGGACTAGTTTCTTCTATAGCCTCGCGCCCCTCTTCTTTAGTATGACAGCGCTAACAGTGAAGTAGTTCTATTACTTAGAATACTAAGGTAGAGAGCGCAGACGAGGTCTGAAACGAGGTTATATATACGATATGAGGTCACGTGATCGGTCCTGACCGGACCCCCGAACCAGATCTATAACATCATCCCCCCCTTCAGGAGAGCTGGCCCCTAGCTCTATAGCTTGTCTCCCCTATCTAATCCCTCTGCTAAAGGCAGCCGTAAGATGCCAGCTCTGTGAATAGCAGTCAGGTGCTAGCTCTTAGTGACACGGTGTCAACTTCGAGGGATCGGTCGGTATAGTAGTAAGGTGCTAGCTCTACGGAGGTGCCCTAGTCATAGCTTCTGTCGAGTTGATTTGATATGCCTACTACGTTTTTATCGATATTCTCTACTACTGCCACTATACGATTGATAGGCTCTACTAGCTATGTTATATGTGCCATTAATCGCGTAGCGATGACCTTGTCTAGGGCTATAGTATAGGCTTGAAGAGCCTTCGCGACATCGATAGGAGGGGGCGGGGGAGGCTTTAAGAGTTCTCGAAAGACGGCATTTATAAAAGCTTAAAGGTCTATCTTTAAAGCTTCCTTCGACGGTCTGTACTCTTAAGCGGAGGCAGGAGTAGGAGTAGCAGGTTAAGACTGGCTAATCACATGGTAGATCAATTGTCTAGTCGAGGCATCGATAGTACGGGCGAATTAGTGTTTTCTATCGATTAAAGACTTTAACTTATATGCCTAGCTTATGATTTCGGGGTCTATTGTCGGTATAGCAGTTAAGGTGCTAGCTCTATGATTGTGGCAGATCAAGAGTCGATGCCAGCGCTCGGTCGGAAGGACATAGTGTCCACTTCAAAGTCGTAGTAGTAAGGTGCCAGCTCGTAAGGGCGATAGTAAGGTATCAGCTTATTTAGTAGTTAGGTGCTAGCTAATTGACAGGTTAGGGTGCTTTCCAAGGCAGCCAGGGAAGAGGTCTTGAGCTTGAGGTCGATTCGAGGGTCGTGACGGGGCGGCGGGCTAGGAGGCTTCAGTGCTTGCACTAGGGGGTCGTAGGGCGCGACGGCGGCAGGAAGCTAGAATGGAAATAAGGTCAAGAGCTTTTAGAAGGTTGTTTGACCTTAGTATAATATGACAGCGCTAACAGTAAAGTAGTTCTATTACTTAGAATACTAAGGTGAAGAGCTCAGACGAGGTCTAAAACGAGGTTATATATACGATATGAGGTCACGTGATCGGTCCCGACTAGACCTCCGAACCAGGTCTATGACAATAATAGTAAGGCAGTTATAGAAACCAAGTATAATAACAGGTATAAAGGTGTTAGACGATCTTCTAGATTTATAGCCCAAGTAGAAGAATCTTATTAGTTATCTAGAAGACGAAATCTCTAAGTCGGCTATAGCAAACACGAGGCCTCTTGTCCTAATAGAGGCTCCTTAGGTTTACGCGCAGACGGAGCTTCCTACTAGTAAGAGTAAAGTAGTATATACGCCGACATCTAGGAATCCTTAGGCAGAAGACAATATAAGTCCGCGTTTCTAATAAAGATTTATAACAACTCTTTACGTCCCTCGCTTCGTAAAACGCTAACGGTCATTTCCGGGTATTAATAGCTTCTAATCTCCCTCTCGACCTTAGTCACGGGTCTCGTAAAACTAAAAGGCAAGTTCCGTTAGTTATAATATGTTATAACTATTAGAGAATCTAGACTACTATATATTTAAGGGCAATTATAACCTTTAGGTTTAGATAGCTTTTAGAGATATTATAACCTTTCTCTTAAGGCTTTAGAGTAAAATAAAGGATTTCGAAAGGAAAGAGAAGTTCGCGAGAATAATAGCTATAATCGATATCGAAGACAATTATATAGGCGGGGATATTTGTTCGGAAATTAGAGACAACGAAGAAACGCTTGCTATAAAAAGGGTAGAAAAGGTAGACAAAGTAGGTATAATATAGCAGGTTAAGTTAGCGCTTGTTAAGTATTAAAAGCTATATAAAGATACTAGCGATAAAGTTGTCCGGCGAAGAGAATATAGAGATAAAATCTAGGAGATAAAGAAAGAATTCGTAAGGGTGATTAAGATAGTAGTAAAGCTTTACTCTAGAGATATAATAGCTTAAAAGGCATTATTAAAGAAGTTAGGGACCGTAAGAGTGTGATCTTAGGCCGTATTTTCTTATTTATATATTATAAATCTTTAGGCAAGTCATTAAATCGTGGCTATATAGCGTTATAAATCCGAAGGATAGAGTTTGATTTTATAGATATTTAGAGATATTAATTTTATAGGAACTCCCTACTATCGAATAGACCCTAGCCTTATATTTAAATATTCTCTACGGCCGAAGCCTAAGACATATTTCGTTATTAAACGCTATTTTTATATTTTCTTAGAACCGTATATAAGTATATACGTAGAGCGAGGCAACCAGATCTAAGTATATACGCTATATCGATAGCCGGAACGTCGGGAGCCTACCCTAGGGTCGTATACGGCGTAGTGGCACTTTTAGTATCTACCTTACTAGCCTGCCTTCCCTGTTCTAGAGCCCGCACCCTATACTATTTAACATAGCCCCTCGTTTAACTTCCCCTACCTTTATTCCCTTAAATAGTTTCGTTATACTCGTAACTCTAACTATTAATTCTAATTATATATAACTATACGCAAATAGAATTCCTTTACGGTTATATCCGATATACTATTCGTATATAGTATATAAACTACGAAGCGACCTACAAACACTGTCCCCTAAACGTTGTCGCTATAGAGCTTAGGTATGTTAAATAAATTAGAGTATCTTCTAGACCTAATAAGAAATAAAGACTAGACGAACGCTATAGTGACTGCTATACCCTAGCTTACTATCTTATATCATATATAAAGTTTAGATCACGCCCCGGTTATTATAACCACTTATTTAATCTCCTTAAATCGGAATCGACACTTATTTAATAGGTTTGTTTTATATGTTACTACGGGCCTTATTAGTATATCTTCGAGTATAAATACTATAAGTTAACGACTTGTCGACCCTATATAAACAAAGTTTAGATGTCACGCCGTTTTATTTGTTTAAGTACGTATATAATCAGTCTTATTACGCTGATTATTATTTTCCCTCTAGCTTGATTATAACTGATATGTTCTTAAGGAAAGATCTAGTAAGGATAGTGTCGTTCGTGCTATAATAAAGTAATAGATAAAGATAAATAGTTTAGATCTAGGTTTAGATAATATAATAATAATATAGAATAAGGTTAACCTACTCTATATTATCTAAGCCTTCTATAAAATCATTTTATATAGATTGTCTTACGAACTACTTTACTAATATATTAATTATTATACGCTATTACTAAGGTAGTTATATAATAGTAAAAGAAAGTCTAATAACTTAATACGCGACTTTTATTTTTAGTAGGAAGGTTATCCCCGTGTTAAGCGAGCCCCTAGATTTTTACGAGGTAGTATAAGAGCTGTTTAAATCCGCTACCTTTTTCTTACTATAAGGTCACCCTCGGCCGACCTCTTCCTCTTCCTATAATATGCTCCCCTAAAGTGAATATCTAACTCTTGTTCTGATATCAACTCTTATATTAGATATAGTGATCCACTGATGTTATATAGTTCTGAGTCGTCTTACTTAAAGAATATCGTAAACCTGCCGCTAAGACTTAACTCTACTCGTTTCCGAAAGTTTCTATCTTTATTAATAAAAGAACACTCGCCGACTTCTCCGGGAATAGGACAGTTATTTAAGTAAAAAGTAGCGTTTGATAGCTAATCGAGTAGTAGTTTAAATATAGGATCGCTTCGGCGTACCGAGCAGAATATAGAGCTAGTACCTATATGTTTCCTATTATATCCTTCCGGGATTAAGTCTAATTCGAAGTAGAATAAAGATATAATAGTATAATATATTATATTATTAATAACTTTAGTTATTAAATGATCTTCCTAAGCCTTTAATTAGAGCTCAGGTATACTCTTCGTGTTGTCTAGCCTTAGTAATACGCTATCAAACTCGGTATCGAGGCGGTGATATCTAGGATAAGTTCGGAAGATCTGTTTGACATGTTTATTACGTATTCTCTCCTAGAACATACGACATAATCTAGGAAAAGCTCTATCCTTCTAGAGACTAAAGGGACTAGTTACTAATATAGATAGCTTATCGCTATTCGCACGCGGGGTACCGGTATCTAGCGAGACTATAAAATCAGGCTCTTTAGCTAGTAGGGACATAGCTACTATCTCTAAAAGCGCCGAGATAAGCGGGTCATTCTCGAGAGGTCCTACGTCTTAGAACGTGCCGACCCTATCTATTTGTTTAGGTAGGAAAATCCTATAGAATACGGTCAGTCATACGAGACATTAGAGGGGAGAGGAGCGTAGTAAACCCAGGTACTACTAAGGCAGATCTTATACTATAATTTATATTAGTTAAGAAGGTAAAAGAAAGACTAAGTGATTACTTGTATTTCCTAAAGTAGTACTCTACTATAGCCGTCTTCCGGCCGTATAACGTGATATCCTACTACTAATTAGTTTGGCAAATAGAATAGTTCCTAAAGACTTACCTTAATCTAGGCCTCGGGTTCCTATACCGTTATAGTTTGTGAAAATATAGCTCGACGGTTCGCGGATAGTAGTAACGGGCAAACCTACTCGAATACCTATAGAAGTTGCGTATAAGTAGTCTAATATAGTCTTTTCTTTTCCGAATACTACTTATAATACGGCCTCGATATTTTCTACTAAGTATAAACTATTCGCTCGAAACGACTTTAAAAGTATATATATACTAGATAGGAGGCGTATACGGGATAGGATAGGGATACGAGATAGGATAAGGGATAGGATATTAGATATAATAGGGATAAAAACTTGTCGAGGTTTAAAAATAAGATCTACTAACTTTATAAATACTTTTATAGAGTCATCGATAGACGAGCCGTTAAGGAACATGTCTATAATAATCAAGCCCCCTAGGTATATTAGTATAGAGTCTTTTAAGATCCTGACGAATTGACGTACCTAAACTAATACTAAATACGACTTTAAAAAACTTTTATAGTAATATCCGTAGCCTAATATAGTCTTCTATTCTTTTTATATACTTTAGAGGTAAGACGCCTCGTGTCCCTCCTCTATCGATATATAGGACCCCCCCTACTCTAATAGTAGGAGGATAGATCTTTACGACTACCTCTTTAAGTATCTCGACTCTATAGAGGAAATATCGATAGACTCTAAAGATCTAGGGGTCGTCTATATAGTACTCTCCGAATACTAAAACATAGTTTTCGTAGACAATATGTCTATATAGTAAGCTATACTAAGGTCTACGGCGCAAGCAAACAAGACAGGTAGTACTACTCTAGATACTACGCTACCGATCCTTAAAAACTCTAAGGTTATCTCTATAGATCTCTAAGGAAGGCTTCCCCTAGTTACGGCTAGATTACTTAAAAAGTTCTCGTAGCCGGCTTTCGACCTTACTAATAAAGCTACTTCAGAAGATCATATCTCGAGATCCTTTAAAGGCCATCACTCTAGACTCACTCACCTAGTAAAATACGTCCCTATATAAGGTCCGAAACACGTCCTTAGGCTTAAACACTAGATCGAAAATTAGATTTTATAAATATTCGGAAAAGTAACTATAGCTTATTATAAGTGTCTAGAAGATAATTGTCTAGGAGGATACTCGAAGCGATAATAGGGACTATAAACTCAGTTAGCTCCTTTACTGACTTTATATACTTTAAGAAGATAGATAGATACTTAGCTAAGTCTTTAATAATAGGATTATACTTCTTTAAGGCCTTAATAAAATCGAATAGGCCTTCGAAGGTTTAAGAAAAGTAATCGTAAGCGTATCGGAAAAGAGTAGCGAAATGCGTTATAAAGAATAAAGTACGGGCGTCTTCTCTATTCCTTCGTACTTTATCCGATCTATTTAAGAGACACTCCTTTAGGCGTCTATATCGAGCTTTAGAAGAGACTTTATAATCTAGGAGAAGAGCGACGACTTAAATGTCCGAGATCTATTTAGATAGCTCGTATGTCGTTTCCTCTCTTAGTAACTAGAGAAAGGCCTTTCTAGCCTCTTTCTTTTCGTAGGCTCTTAGACGTATCTTGTCGGTCACGATGATTACTCTAGGATACGTGCTTCTTAGAAGCGTCGACGACTAGCCTTTCTCTAGCCATACGGCCAAGCGGCGCGCGATCTGTCTAAAACCCCTAAGGTTAGTAGAAAAGAAGTAAAAGACGTCTATAAAGGGTAAAAGGAGGTAGGAATAAATACTATCTATAGTTCTATCTAGAGTAATACGCGAGTCTATTATAGGTCTTAGTAAGGCTCGTCTTATTGTTTCGTAACATTTCTCTACCGAAGGTACTTTAGTCCTTAAGCCCTGTTTAGGGAAGTCACTATCCGTAATAAGGATAGGCCTACTATAGAAAATACTAGAGGCGTTAAGGTAAAGATATATTTCGCCGACATATCGTTTACTTCTAAACTTCCGAACCTTCTTTGTTCCGAATAGCTCTTAAAGAGCTAGTGACTTTAATATATTATCGATTAGTACGAAAAGGCTAGGCTACTACGTGTCTAGATCCTATAAGTGATAAGTAAGCGTCTAAAGCCTGTCAGATTTAAGAAAGGAAGTCTTATTATTATATGTCCTAAAACTAAGCTAGTGGCTATAGTTATAGCGCTTTATAGTTAATAAAGTAGCTAGATACTAGAAGTAAAGATACTACTTTTTAGGATAAATAATATAAGATTTATATAACGAAGACAAAAAGGGGAATCGAAATAAGCTCTTAGGCGAAGCCAAATTCGGCTCCTAGTTAAGATCACTAGTAGGCCCTATCTATTTTAGGAAATATAGTAGCCAGAATAGGACCCTCTTAGAAGGGAGCTAAAATTAGATCTAGGAGTACCGAATTAGCTTAATAATCCCGGTAAATATGTTTATAGAGTCTTAAACCTGCCTATATCGTATCGGTAGATTTAAGTACTATAAGGAAAAAAAAACGCTTTTATAATAGATTATTAACGTTCTTCGAAATTTAGACACTCTCGATAGTCTACTCCGGCCTCGAGTTCTTCGACTCCGAGACATATTTGTTCCCGCTATAGTAAGTCCCGATCGAAGAGATATTATAATCATTATCCTCTACTACTAGGCCAGGTTCCGGAACCTGATATCTACTTAAGGTCAAAGTGCGTAACGGCAATTAATAATATCTTAAGACCGCTATATCAGGTGATTATATACGAGACCTATTATCACTACTACTCTAGTTCGGGGCTAGAAGAACCGCCGCCAAGTTATACCGCTAGGGAATTACGACGGGATCTCTCTCCTATACGGGAGGAGTCACCTCCTCCGAGGGACATCAGTTCCGGGCCGGAAGAAACCTCTTTAAATTATACGACTGGTAAACTATCCGGGGAAAGTTCTCTAGCTAGACGAGTAGAATTGCCAGACAACAGGTGTTCGAGAAGACAGGCATTTAGGAGGCTCTCTCAAATACCGGAGAAATCACCACCTCCGGTGAATTTCCTAAACAAGCCTACGTTATAGAAAACGAAGTAGGAGGTAAGAGGATTAGATAGACGGATAGCTCGTATATATTATAATATAAGATTTGCTTCCTTAGAAATTACTTTACTATTATATAACTACTTAGGCGTATAATAATATAACAAACTTGATAATAGAAGCTTAAGATAATATCGCTATAACGTCTATCCCTACGTAGCGGAAAACCCTACGTGCCGGAACGACTTTATAGTTTAGGGGTCTTAAATCTCTATTATATAAATATATAAAGCTATAATTAGTTTGCTCTTGTTCTTTAGCTATTTCTCTATAAGGATTCAGTTTAGAGTAAGAAAATACTATAATTATAGTTATATTATTGATTGTCCCGTCGGCCGCGTTAAAAGTCTTTTCTACTGTTCCCCCCTGCTCTATTATAACTATTGGCCTGTTTCTAAATTTCGGGACCCTAGAATAAAGCTCTTATCAAGAAAGAATATAGCTCTAAGTTTTGAAGATATAGAGTATAAGGAAACCTAGTGCCGGATTTATCCGGACAAAGTAGAGGAGGTATATAATACGCCAAGCATCTTAATAAGCGAAGAAAGTGCTTATATAATATTATATTTATAGCTCCGCTAAATTAATCGTATTATATTAGATATTATACGAAACTTACGTAAAGTGTGGCGTTAAAAACTTACGTGAGATGTGGCGTTATTCTAGAAGTTTCTATAAGCAGCCACGTACGTGTCCGCTTCTACACGAAGCCACTAAGTCGTTCTAATCCCTATCCTATCTCCATGTAAGGTACGGAGGTAATGCTTTATGAGCGACCGCGCTAGTAAAGCCCTGGCAGAGGCCTCCCTACCAGGAGAGCCTCGAACATACGATACTAGGTCAAAACGTAGTAGAGTCCCTCTGACTACCCTTTACTATCGCGATCATAGGCGGCCCTCGAGAGAAGAGAAGGCCTAGGGCCAACAGTATCTTACTCTATCGGAAGAGAAAGCCCTCGAAAAGTATTTGAAACTGATAGCTGACCTCGAGAATCCTATGCGAATCAAGTGCCTGCCTACCCTCGCCTTTAGTATCGCCCGCCAGCGTTCGACGAATAAAGTAGCCAAGCCTCTAAGCAAGAACTGGCCTTAAGGCTTCCAGAAGCGTCATCTAGCACTTAGATCACGACGAGTAAGGGCGATGGCCTAGGAACGCCACGAGAATAACATCTATAATAAGATAACACATTAGTTTAAGGTGATCGTAGAGGTATTATAAGATCCGGCTATCCTCGCCGAGAACGTCTATAACATAGACGAGACTAGAGTCATGCTATACATGCTTGGCTCTATCAAGGTCTTAATAAGTAGGGACGACCCGCGAGACTATAGAGGCGCGAGCGTCAAGCGCACGATAGTTACCGCCATCGAATATATCAGTACAAATAGTAGGTCTTTGTTACTAATGATCATCTGGCTAGCCATAACCTATCGAAGTAACTGGACCACGTTCCCTACCCCTAGATGGCACTATACGTGCTCCGAATCTAGGTATACCGACTCTAAGATTAGCTTAGAGTGGCTTAAGCGCGTTTTTGATCCCTAAACGAGAGAACAGGCTAACTAGAAACCCCGGGTGCTGATTTGTGACGGCTTCGGGACGTACGAGACCCTCGAAGCCTTAGAGTTTTGTTTCGAAAACAACATCATCCTATGTCGCCTCCCCTCCCACACCTCCTACAAGCTCTAGCCATGCGACGTCGGAGTGTTCGCCCTCTTAAAGGCAGCCTACCGCGACGAGGCTAAGAAGCTATTCTAAGGAGGGGCAAATATAGTCGGCAAGTAGCATTTCACCTCTCTATATAGCCCTATAAGGGAGAAGGCGTTTACGAAGAGAAATATCACGGCTATATAGGCGGCCTGTGGTTTGTTTCCGCTTAACCTAGACCGAGTCCTTAGGGTGACCCCGAAGCCCCCCGCTTAATCAACTGTTCCGAGGGCCGATAAGATAAGGGTAGGTTCTTATCATCAAGACGAAGTACTATAAACGCCTGTGACGCTAGTGTCAGTAGAGGGTCTTGCGTCACTATATAATCTGATCAAACAGGATGCTTATACGCTTAATAGGACGAGTGTATAACGCCTGGAGAGGCATATATAGAAGCTTGTCGATGCCGCCTAGATATCCTTCGCCGAACGTGCCCTCCTCTATGATCAAAAACAGATATTGACTAGAATGAACAACGAAGCTAAGGTTCGCCGATCAACCTAGTCACTCGTACTCGGGAAGGCGAAGGTGATGAGCTTCGAGGATATCGAGGTGGCACGAGCAGCGCGTGCTGCGAAGGAGGTCATTAAGGGCAAGGGGAAACGTGGTCGGAAGCGTAAGAGTACTATAATAGAGGCAGATAATCTAGAGCCAGACTTAGAGGCAGAAGTGGCGCGTGCTGCGGAAGAGGTCATAAACGGCAGGCGAAAACGTGGTCGGAAGCGTAAGAGGTCTGCCCTAGAGGCAGACGAGCCAGAGCCAGAAGTGGCGCTATATACGCCAGTGCTATAGACGGCACCAGTTACGCGGATGATATGAGACTGTTATACGAAAGAATAGAGAATCGATTCTTATTTCCTTTAGTTTAGATTTGGTTTTTAGAGGTAGGAAATCGGATATAGTGTTCGTAGTATTCTCGGCGTAATAGAAGAAGATAGAGTTATAGTTCGCCTATAAGTTATTAGTAAGTAGTCTTTATGTTAAGGCAGATCGTCTAACTCAAGTGTTTGACACCCGGTTCGTAAGAGCGCCTTAAGAAGTATTACGGATAGTGTTAACACTTTTATAAACACCTCTAAATTTCTATATCCTCTTAGCTACTTTAGCGTTCCACCTCTGACGATCCTAGGTGCCTTTCTTTATCTAATAACATCTCGGCACTGCGAGGACCTTCTTCCCTGTGTATTCTGTCGGGTCTATTTAAAACAAGAGGACTTTATTAGCGAATGCTCTTCCGTCGTTATCTATTTCAATAATACTAATTGCCAGTACTTCTGGATTTAGATCGTCGGCAGGGACAAGGTGATCGAATATAACTCCGTAGTAGTCGATATAGCTAAAGTAATAGGTAACGGTTAGCTAACAAGAATAGCGTACGACGTTCTTAGCAATGCCCACTTACTCTAATGGTCTTCTTCCTTCTATTGCCTATACCAAATACTTATCTCGCACGGCTAGAATACTACCCTCCTCGCCATACAGCGCCCGATGTGTAAGGCTCGCGAGCTCTAACCCTCCTGGCTACGGAAAACGCATAATCTTGTCCTATAATGTCTTCGGAAGAAGCTTCTAGATCAACTCTAGCGGCCCTTAAATCTGAATTCTGAGTGGCTTGGTAGGTGGTGGAGGGTAGAGACGATGATGCGGGTTGTGGATGTAGGGAGGAATGAAAAGCTTAAGAGCCATTAAGATCTGCGGGTTGCTTCTTAGTTGAGAGCTGAAGCAAAGTCGTGATAAGGCCTAAAACGCAGTGTTTGTGTGGGCGACGGAGTTGAGCTGAGCTGAAAATTCAACCTTACGGGGACCAATCATGTTCGTTGCGGGGACGTGCGTATGGTGTTTCCCGCTAAGTTACGGATTCGTATATTCAATGCGCTAGCAATGCGGGGCAAGTCACAAGCCAAACAG
>JAAMPI010001209.1:0-17803 GCA_013054445.1 Cudoniella acicularis
AGAAGGACAAGCTATTATCAAGTCATTGAATCGACGAGCGTCAAATCAAGTCATTGCGTCGACTACTATCAAGTCAATCTATCCTAGCGTCGAACTAGGTCTGTGACAATTTTAATAAAGATTTTATTAAAGAATTTAATTTATATATAAATTAGGTATAAAAATATTTTTAAGTTTAAGAGCTAATTTAAAGATATTAGCGTTCTTTAAAAAATTTTATATTTCTTATATTAAGTAATCTATATATAAATATCTTATATTTTAAATCTTAAATAATTATATTAAGCTTTCGTAGAGTTATAAGTACTTGAAAATCGCTATTTTTAGTTTTTTTTTGGTATAAAAGGGTGGCCTATTAGGGGGGGCACGGACTTAAAGGGTATTATTGCTTGGCTGTGAAAAAATCCTAGTGATCTATTCCGATTTACTTCTAAACTAAAAGATGTGGGAATGGCAGACATGACATAAGAGGGAGTTTGGCCCCCAATTTGCGCAGTCTGAAAGCAAAAATGCAGTTGAAGCTTTGATAGTATGATTCATCCACAAACCTTGAGGCGACCAATTACCCAATCTCTCAGTGTCTAATTCTGGCAGTTTTCCGACAAGGTTTATATAAAGCCTTTGCCTAATCGCAAGGCCTGTTAAAACTACCCCTTTCCCACGCAGCTCTCAGAACTGCCACACCAGAACTGTAAAATATATTGTATATGGTTTTTTTCTCACCAGTTCATTTCACGAGGCAAATTGGTTAACAGCACAACTGTGGCGCATGCAGGGTTTTGCCCAGGCAACAGGTAGACTTTTAAAATTGGCTACTTGAATATATTAGGGAGCTGTATATCTGAGAAACTTAGAGGACGTTTCTTAGAACCTTGTCAAAATCGTACTATAACATGTATTTAAAAGGCTCTTATTTTGCAGGAAATCTATTAAATGCCGCAGTAATTATTGGGGTTTATATTGGAGTTGTTTTATGTTAGCGATACAGTGAACTGATCGCGCACTAGAAAGTAGTGACGAAGGCCTTGCCTAATACTTCAAGTGACCATCTTATTCTTGTGCGCAATAAGTCACAAAAAAAAAAAAAAAAAAAAGACTGCTAATATGTCATCCATTTTATCGAGAAATACATCAATATTTCTATATCTCTCATTTAAGAATGATTCATTGTCGTTGCAGAAAGGGATTATGACGATGCAGGGTAACAGGGGCTCGCGTGCTGTAATTTTTAGCGAGTAACCCCTGAGAGCGGAGCGAACCCCGTGTCCCGCCTTCTCACTTCTTCCTTTTATTGGCATGTTTAATATCACAACCGAATGGCAAGACGTATATTGCTATTAGTCAAATAAACTAAACTATTCACCGTGGGGATTTGAATGGGCGGCTAACTATCAATGGCAATAGTCCGATAGGATATGCTGATCAGCTGAGGTGAGACGTTCTACATGTGCTTCCGCAAGTGTCACACGACACATTTCCGCGAATTGAAATAAAAAGCTGAATTCTCGTGTGACATGAGGAGGCAATAAAGAAGACTCACCTCTTTCGATGTTTCTCAGTCTTTTTCCTTCTGCTTCTTCTCAAAAAATTAATCGGATCGCTCTTTTTTTGGAGTCCAAGCACTGTTCTTATTCACGATAATCAATAACTTAGTGCTTCTTTATTGCAATCAATTCACTCACAGGACTCACTACTATTATTCAACATGGTACTCCCTGATCCTCCAAAAATACAGCATCGCGAAAACCCATTCTGACACAATGCAGACGCATCCAACAATCTACCTCATCCGCCACGGCGAGAAGCCCCCAAAAGTTGACGGCAAAGACGTCGACGGCCTCTCGACTCAAGGTATAGAACGAGCACAAGGACTCCGACAAGTTTTCGGAAAGGAAAGCCCATACAACATCCAATGCATTATTGCCGAGCATCCCAAGAAAGGTATACTTACTTTGCCGCGGAGATCATCTCAGCACGCTTTCAAAGACCCTGTCCGACTTCCACTGAGCAAACTGACTTCGAAAATAGACGGCGCCCGCGCCCGCCCTTACGAGACAATCCTCCCCCTCTCCCAAGACCTCGGGATAAAAGTGAATTCTTCAATCGATCGCGACGACGCCGAAGGAGCAGCTAAAGCCGCGAAAGCCTACCCGGGACCCGGAAACGTGCTAGTTTGCTGGGAGCACGGCGTTCTTTCTAAGATTGTGGAGGCTTTGGGTGTCCAGGAGAAAGTGGTTTACCCTAGTGACAGGTTCGATATCATTGTAAGTTTTCTTTTCTGGCATGGGGAACGGGGAATTGAGGAAGTGAAATGCTGATGGCTGTGATACAGTGGGCGGTGAAGAAACCATATGAGACTTTGGAGTGGGTTGGAAGTGAAAATATTCCTGGCTTGGATGATGGTGCAGGTGATGCGAATCCGGGCACGGGTGTTCTTCCTGGTGGAGGGGTTAGTGTTTGAGGTACTACCAAAGACGAGAAAGTGTGTGCGTTGAGATTGTGCTAGCTTCCCTTTCATTCGTTGCTTTCGCTCTGGGTTCGTTGGAGAAGATTTTAAATTTTTTCTCGAAAATACCGCAGATCTTTAATTTTTACCCTCACTATCTTCAAAACTACACTGCCACTTTTGCTTGACCTTTATGAGCAAGGTTTATATATTGTTCTTGGTAGTGGTAGCATGCAGTCATCTTGAATTTAGGTATGGCAGTAAGTACCCTTTTGGTAAAATATCGCTTACCGCCCGCGCCCCTTTTCAAGGACAATGGCTCAGGTCGCTATTATATTTCTCGTGTCGCTACAATAAAGCTACAGTATAACGCTGCCGAAAATTCACGGTATTCCAGGAACCATCCAAGAAACCTTTCGAAATCATTGGGCTTTGCGGTCTCCAAAAATGGGGAAGGTAGATATCGAAACTACACGTGATTCGCTCCCCTTCGGGAGCTAAAGAGAAAAAGTCTCCACCAAGATTACTCACTTTTTTTGAACGCCGATAACGCTCCGGAAGTGTTTTCCTAATCCGTAACGAAGCTCCCTTTTTTTTAAACTACGTAGCAGTATATATTAAAGGATCAGTATTCCTTGAAGTGGTGAAATATCCAAGTATTAACTGCTTCGTCCCGGTCTGACATAGTCTTTTGTATCAAATACTCCACCCCTTTTATCTATAAAACAATATCGCGTTCACACACGAGAAACCACCCATTTGGAAAATCCCCAAGTAGAAAGATGGCAAAACCAAAAGTCCTCTGCATCGGCAGCATCACGCAGTAAGTTCCACCCGGCACACCGCAACCAAACCACCTCAGCTAAAACACTCTCCCCGCAGCGCAAAAGCAGAATGGGAATCCCTAAACTCCATCGCGGAAACCATAACCACCAATGCAACCAACCGCTCACAATTCATCCAAGAAGCCCTTAGCGGCGCCTTCACTGGCGTCGTCGCCGCCTTCCGCTCCTTCACCTCCCTCAGCATCACCGGTATCTGGGACGCCGAGCTCCTCGCCGTCATGCCTCCCACTTTTAAATTCTTGTGCCAAAATGGAGCTGGCTATGATCCCATCAATGTCGCTGACTGCACCGCAAAGGGGGTGCAGGTGTGTAATGTTCCGGAGATTGCAGATGATGCTACGGCTGATACTTGTATGTTTCTTATCTTGGGAGCGTTGAGGATGTTTAATCCGTGTATGGCTTCTTTGAGGGAAGGGACTTTCAAGGGACCAGCTTTTAAGCTAGGGCATGATCCTAGGGGAAAGACGCTAGGGATTTTGGGAATGGGTGGGATTGGGAGGAATGTTGCGGTGAAAGCGAGGGGTTTTGGGATGAAGATTCGGTATTATAATCGGAATCCTCTGGATGCGGAACTGAGTGGTGGGGCAGAATATGTTTCTTTTGATGCGTTGATGGCGACTTCTGACGTGTTGTCTCTGAACCTACCATTGAATGTGAGTTTTCTCTTCTTTGGCTTGCTGGTTATGGAGTAAAACTAACGTAGAGCAGAAAAACACACGACATATCATTTCTACAACCGAGTTCGACAAAATGAAACAAGATGTTGTTATCGTTAACACGGCTCGTGGACCGGTAATGGATGAGGCTGCGCTTGTCGCAGCACTCGAGTCAGGTAAAGTGCGCTCGTGTGGTTTGGATGTTTATGAAGAGGAGCCAAAGATTCATCCTGGTTTAATAGGGAACCCAAACGTGATTTTGTTGCCTCATGTTGGGACTTTGACTTTTGAGACGCAGAAGGCGATGGAGGTTTTTACTATTGGGAATGTGAGAAGAGCAGTAGTGGAAGGGAAATTACAAGGACTTGTGCCGGAGCAAGTAGGACTTAGTTTTTAATGAGATAGTTATTAACTTTATTTGTTGCTTTTTTTATTTAGGCCGTAGTCGGTGACATTAATCAGTTTTCTTAAGGAGAGACTGCGACATGAATACATATTGTAGACGGCTTAGTACATTATTTATGTTTATGTCCTTTTTTAAATATTTAATGTGATTAGACGGTCTTTTACTTAATTCTCAGGTATTTAAATAAAAGTATAATAAACCACGCCGAGCCTACTGCAAGTCTATCCCGATATTATTTAACAACATTCACTGCTGCAGATGGATGCATACAAAGATCAAGCACCTATTAGAGCTTGGGACCTCTCATTCTCGATAATATATATACCTTTAATTCGCACCAGATATTAGGGGCCCTCGAGAGAAAGTTCTTCTACAGAGTGTCTGTTGTGATTGACAGAGAGGAAAGTCACTACATTTGTTAGAGCAACTGAAGTGGTATCCAGTGGGCAAAGGAGGGACGTTATGCAAACGAGATTTGAGGCTGACTGAGCAGCAGGATCCGCCAAGTTTAACGACCCCAGATTCTATCACTTAGCCAAAGTTCTGACAAAGACGTGCGATGCCGTCGAGGAGCATTATTCTCGTCGATTGCTAATGCGGACTTAAGGAGAAGCAAATAAGGGAGCCTCTCCAAGAATCAATAAAAGGGGTTGATAACAGAGTCTTTGCTTTGTTAATTCTTTCTACTAAACTGGTTTACAGAAACTATCCTTTTTAATTGTCGAAGGATCACGAGCTACGGCTCTACTAGGGAGGTTTGCTTAGATGTTGGTAGGTTTATGTAGATAGTATCTCATTTATTACAATCAAATTTCCATTGATTTGAACTAGCTCTGCTACTACCTCAATTCTTATTCAACCCTTAATGGCTTATCGAATGGATCCCATCGACAAGCTCTTCATTATATTATTATTGACATCACGTCATAATTAAGTATATGCCTCCGGCCCGGCTTTCTACTATCTTGTACCACAGTACCCGTATGCCCTTACTAAGGCGACCCAACCTTCTGCCCATTGGCAGTACAGGTCGGGCTTCTGACTCCGGATGTCTGCTATTTCATCAGTTTTCAGTTTTTATTATATGTAAGAGAAGCCTAGTGTCATACCAAAATCTTGAATATATAACTACTGTCGTGGTGCAGACACCAGAGCCTTTCCGGGCACCCGGGGTAGTACCCCGGGTATCCTGAATTCTAGAGGGTGTTTGCTATTATCGGAAAGAGAGAGAGCTCCGGCTCCTCGTGCTCGCTATCGCTAAACCTTAAAGCTATTCCCGGAAATGGGTAATAGTATAGGTGTATAAGTTATAATAATATAAAATACTCTGGAATTAAGGGTACAAGAGAGAAAGTATAGTACGAGAGTAAGGGTTTGTATAAGAGTCAGGAGTAGAAGCTACGAGTAGCTTCAATTTCGCGAGAGCGAGGTCAGGACTCTAATTCAGGATAAACCAAGAATAGTTAATATTATTCAGCATTCCTTAGTAGCCTCTTTACTATATATTTTTCCTCCGATAATAGCAGACATCTAGGGTACCACCCCAGGTGTCTGGAAAGGTTTTGTACAAACACATTAAAACTAGGATTAAGTAAGGCTGAGTAGAGGATCAAGACATGGATGTCCTATATACATCCTGCGTTCATTCTACAAAGAAATATTCTGCACTAAAATATCAAAGAGAAAACAACATGAATAATATAGTTGGCGATATACAGAGGATATATATCAAGCTACTAGGCGAGGTAGAGAGATCCTCGAATACGATCAAAGGTCCTTTTCAAACAATTGATAAGTTCTATTAGTGATTCCTTTGAATATGAGAGACGGGGACTTCAATAAGGCATTACAGGTCTCTTTAACCTGCATGATTGTTAAGCAACATAGAAGCAGTGATGCAAAGTGATATATTGTTTGATCTGACCCATACTATGCAATACAGAACTAAGTAATGGGTACTTCGGGGTGAGGCATCTATATGAGGCCATGCTGACCCCGCACTAGCTGCAAGCACTAATATTGCTTGTTGCTTGACAATGGTATTAACTAACATTGGTTAGGACTGCTACGCCTAGAAGCAGGGCGACTAGTAAATCGAGGCCCCCCCCCGGGGCTCCCCCTCGTAAGCCCCTTCGCTTAGTATCGCCTAATGGAAAGTTCTCTAAATCGGGCTAGGGGCTACGCATTTAGGATCGCCGTTTAGTGCTTTCAGTACTGGCTATTATAAGTTTTAGAGGTAGTGTTGTTGTTCTTAATAGAGCCTAGCGTTATCACTTGATAGTTATTCCTAGAGTAGGAGCTGTGCGTAGGTGGTATAACTTCCAAGTTGTACTTAGGGGCTAACCTAATACAGTTTAGCTTATTTTGTGAAATCAAAACAACCTTGGAATCCAACCTTCCTTGATTTAACCATTTCATCAAGAACCAAACAAATTCCAATCTTACTACTCACTCCCTCTGCCCATCCCTTCTAAAATGGCTAACCTGCAACCCAACTTGCAGCCCAACCTCGGCGTCCCACCCCCTAGACCACAGCCTAACTTCAAAAATATGCAACAATTCCGTACGAATGCTGGTAATAATCTCCAACAGTTGAGCGTTGAACTTGACAGACTTGCGAATATGCCCCATGTCCAAAATAACCAATTGATACAGCAGTAAGTTCAAGCCGTCCAGGGCGATTTCGTGAGTTATCATTGGTATGGCTCTCCAGATGTTGCCAAAACGGGTCAGGAAGTTGCACAGTGCTTTGACCAAGCGGATACGTTCCCCAGCGCCATCTCTCGAACCGAGGGGATCTGGAAACGTCTCTCCCCTACCACACGCACCTCGTTGAACGAAATCGGTACCTTTGACCCCTGAGCACCACACAGCAGGGCTCGAGTTACGTTGTCCCGCCCGAGTATCTCGCCCGGAGTAGAGGCGTTTTCGGATATGTTTTTTCAGGAATCGTGAAGTAGGGCATTGATGTGATTGGTGAGAGTCAACTCGTAGGATATCCCAAGCAGTGTCCTTCTGTTTTGATGGTTGATTACACGACTGGACTTCCCAATGCCCGTCTTCACGTGCTGCAGTTGCTTCAGCAGAGCTTCAAGCCCGGTGATGCTGTGGTTCAGACAAATTCTAGCTTGAGTAGTGTAAGTGCGCAGGGTTGTGAGAAAGTTGTTGGTGAATAAGCTGAATGAGACGGCGGCTGCGCAGGTAAGTGGGTTTGAGCATGGGGTGGCGGAAATCGTGGATGTGATGACCAGTGGAGATATGTGGAGGACGAAAAACTTTGATGGGGATACGTTTAATGTTACGCCCTGGGCGACTGTGGTTTTGACTGCGGTGTAAGACCTCCGTCATATGTGTGTATGAGGCATTTAATTTCCTGAAAAGATACTCACACCAATTGCATGTTCGTTTCTTGAGGCATCCCAGACTAGAATCTGATTCAGAAGATCTGTCAATAGCAAAGAGGGAAATACAAGCATCATTTGATGTACTGTCCCCCAGAACAGAAATATTCAAATAGCATTACAAAAGCAACATTTGAGGATATGAAAAAGAAACATAAATTAATAAGATGAACTTCATCTAAAATGGGTTCTTTAATAAAAATGGAACGAAAAGAATGTGCGCTGGCAGAGTATTGGCCCCGGCCAGCTTTCTAGAGGCATGCTTCACCCTGAGTCTGTCAGCCAATATTGTTTTTCTGATTCTCATATTCCCATAGCGAGGCTACTTCGGGCTCCTAGAAAGAGCTGACGAAGTCACTGGACAGCTCGCTGAACTTCCCGGCACTCGAGAAGCATTTGCTAGCCTGCTCGTAATTGAGACGGGATATAACAAGTAGAGGATGTTTCACAACGGTGGCCGATATAGTTGTCCCTTGAGAGTGATGCCATGACCAACCGAGCCAGGCTGGTTGTCCTTTGGACCAGAATCTAAAGGAAATGTTAACAATTTGTGTAGACTTGATGAAGTTGTCTCCGAGGATACTTAAGGGCTATCAGAAATCATAGACCGACAAAGACTAGGAAGATCCATAAATTTCGCCTCTACCTATGATAGTTCCGCACACTAAACTCCGTAATTATTCCCTTTCTTATTACGCCGCGCTCGCAGACATTTGTGCATCCTTTCCGACTCCAGTTATGAGATTGAGAAATAGAGAATTCTATGGATGGGTATTCATCAGCAGTTGCACTTGGCAAACTTCGCAAACCAACTCCACATAGTCCCGGTATTATTTTCTGATGGTAAATCCAAGTCGGGACCCGATACGCGCCCCTACCAACGCCAAGCATCTCTAGAAGCAACGCCGCGATATTATAATGAAGGATATCCTTTGGGTTATTGGATATGCTAATGAATAGAGATTGCCTTCGATCACTTAGCAGCCCGCATGCGAATGAAATCGTTGAGGCAGACTTGACAAATCATCAGTGAGCAAAGGTGGCATTTAAAGGCTATCATTCCTCGCTTCTGACCACATTCGCCGCACTTGAACTTCTTGCGTTGTTGTTCTTTCGACCAAAACTCGGCGTGAAGACAGGTTGATTGCTTTTCGGCATGTGTTGTAACGCCCAGGTCTGCCCAGAGTTGTTCTTGGAGTCGACGTTCTTCCTTTTCTTTCGCTTCCCTCGATTGGAGTTTCTGTTCTTCTTCGGCCTGCTTCGCAGCTTTCTTCACCTGCCTCTTGCGTTCTGCTTCCTCCTCTCTGGCTCTCTTTTCAGCACGAGCTTGCTTCCGGAAGGTTTCGTTGCGAGCCCATTCCGCCTCGCGCTCCCTCTCCATGGCTTCGAATTCGGCGTCGGTGCGCTCCCTGCTGAAGAACTCGAAGGGAAAGCCTCCAGGGCCGCCGGAGCCAAAGTTGAACCCACCACCTCTAGCACCGGCGAATCTTGCTCTCAGGAAGTCCTGAAATTCTTCTTCTTCGAGGTCGTCCTCGTCATCATATCCATATTCATATTCATCGTCAGAGTCCCAATACGAGCGTCGTGATGAAGGGAAACCAGATGACGGCATGGTCGCCGAGCTCGAATTACGGGAATCATACTTTTGGCGACTAGCTGGATCTTTCAGAGTGGCGTATGCTGTATTGATCTGATTTGGGGCACCAAGAAGTTAGCAAAAAACTATGCAAGGCCTGTGACAGAGCAAACCGTGGAACGAGGAACAAGGAACAAGGAATAAGGACGCACCTCCTGAAATCTTGCCGTGGCATTTGGATCCTCAGGGTTTTTATCGGGATGATGAATGAGTGCAAGACGCCTGTAGGAAGCTGTGATGTCGGACGATGAGGCCTTCTCGTTGAGCTCCAATGCTGTGTAGCAGTTGAAGGTCGGCAGAGCGGGCATTGTGCTTTATCCCAATGGTGGGGTCGCAGTTGCAGGTCGGCTGTCGCTAATCAGACGAGATAGCTCGGCCAGATTGAGATTGGGGAGATGTTGAGGCTTTGCACCCGTTTTTTTCTGGATCCTGAGCATGAAGCGAAAGATGGCTCTCCAGAGGCCAAAATATAATTTTAGACATGGAGGTGGATTCCCTAAAGCAAACGCGTGAACGCGCATACGTGCAGACCCAGGTCTAACGCCAAACACGTGACCAGATTACTCAGCGCAGCTGAAGCTACCTGCCTAGGCACCTACCTATCTCATAGGCATTTCGCACTTTGACATCAGCATCTTCGCACTTTCATCTCCATTTTCCACTCGAAACCGAATCAGCGACCTCGTACTCACGGTTGGCTCGTGCTGTGGTACTCCTTTTCAAAATACGCTGCCTCGTTATCTGACCATTTCACGATGTTGAAATCTCGAATGGCTCAAATACCGCAAGAATGCGGCGAAAATCGAATCATAGCTTTCGTCGACCCTCCAGCTTGTTGCCGCAGGTGTTATTATGCCTGAAAATTCCCAGAACTTGAAACCCCCCCTTCTCTCCTCGGTTTGAGTAATGGCGAAGCAATAGATATCAACGTCAACATCTTCGTCCACGCCAATAGCAGAATCGAGTCCCCGACGGTGAATATATCTCCACTTTCGGTGCCCGACAGGGTCAAGAAGACGGGTTTGCGACGCTGCATGCAATTCCTCTTTTCAACAACACTGTAAATTAATACATTGTTGCATCAAGCACTCCCACGAGCTTACGCCGAACAATAAGCTGAGCTCGATGAGTTAGGGCCGCGCAGCCGGGCTAAGACAAGCGATCCGTCTGGATGCGGATATATTTCACTTGGCTCTACTTTGAATCCGGACTCAAAAAGAGTCTCCATATCTCTCGGGATGAACGGTTTACCGTGGTTATAGGCTGGCCTGGATTCGTTCTGCTTGCGGTCCCGGGACTATATATTGATCTGCATTCTCTAGAAAGCTCTAAGAGCTGCATTTCAGTACTCCAACCTGACATTTCTGCAAGCTACTGTCTTTCCAACGATATTTTGCGTCAATTTGCATCTTTGCAGACCCGAACGCTTGGGACTGGGCACGCTCCGCACATTTTCTGCAAACCACTTATTCCCATAAGAACGTCAATCTTCAAACGCCGCTGTCCTCCCCTTGTACGTCTACCGAGCTGCCGGTATCCAATCCTATCAAAATAAGTTGCCTTTCGATGTTCTATCCTCCTACGCACTCTTACGAGTTGGATCATACTGTTTACAACAATGTTTGCATGGTGGGCATGAGTGTCAATTCGACGATTGAAACGGCTCTATCGAACTGCTGCACAACCAACAACCTTCCGATCACTATCAATGAATGCTACTTGTATTGCAACATTACTTCCATCGCGGTTGAAATGACCCTTACCAACTGTTTTAAGAAATCTCTATTCGAACTCGACTTGAGTACCGATACAGGCCTGGACGTCGATTGTGTTGGAGACATAAACACAAGTATCAACAAAGGAGACAACAAAACCTCAACAGCAAATTCCACAGTAGCCCCAACAACCTCACCTTCACCAACCACTCTTCATGTCTCAAAAGCCTCGGCTAGAGGGTCGATTAGCACGCTGGCAGTGGTGGGAATGGTTTTATTGGGTCTTCTGCTTTAGACCTAGCAGCAAATCGTGCCCATGGATGGATGACTGGGCGGTCGAGAACGACAGAATCACGCAGAACTACATGGGGGATTAAGGGCCACAATTTAAATTTCCTTTGAATGTTCTCATTAATCAAATAATGTATCAGATGCGCAATGGTGGAAATTTCAGTAGCCGGTCTTCCCGTGGAGGTTTGTTTTATTTGGGAATTTTTATGTATTTTCCCTTTGGTTCCTTGACATTTTATATATAATCACCGCGCCCAAACTCATTTCAGTTCCCAACCCAACCCCGGAGTCGGGATAAATTAATGACTGACGCACCATATCTGACCATTATTACCAATTTCCAACTCCTTATCGATTCTGATTTTGGAGCGAACTCATCTTCTGTCTTAGTGGTGTTGCATCATTGGCAAAAGCGTCTTATCATACCAACAACACATCCCATATCATTTCCTTTATCTTGACGCATGTTTTTATCCATGTTTTACCCCGGGCGATTCCTGCCAGAGGCTCCCCAAAAGCTTGGGTCGTAAAAAGTCCTACTGTATGTGCCTCATACGGACATCGGGCATCGTATACTCTTATAGTATATGTGCACGAAGTCGAGAGCCAATACTACAGTCTATCTATTGCGTTGGGAGCAAACGTGATACGGTACTAGTACGTAAGACCCGTTTGCTGACCGAAACGTCACAAGTCTTCTGACCAACAGTGTTGGTTGTACACTGCAAGTTGCTAGTAAACATCTGAGCTAATTGGTTAGATTCTTAGCACAAGTGGATCGCCGAGAAGCCGTTTGTTGTACAATCTGTTGTACAATTTGTACTTATCTTTCGCTGTCTGCCGATCAACTGCTTTCGTCATAAAATCCTTCAAAATGTTAAAGCACGACCACAATTCACTTTGTTAACACTGCACTTACATAAGTAGTAATGAACGAGAGAATTGCCTAAAACGTCAAGTTTATTTTACGAGCCCCAATTATATCCTGTGTTCGACTATTAATCTTCAGACGCGTTTCAATGGAGAAGGTGATGCATGAGTATAACAAGGATAATTCCGTGCCGCGTGGTAATACAGGGTATTATCCGCCGAGCTAACCAACCACTTAAATCAACCAATTGGATTCTATCGGAAATCGTTGTCGCACTGATGTTACGGTGTACAGTACACCAACCCGAGGTTTGTCTCTTATCATATACCCGGAGATCTACATAGAGCTGTGACATCTCCAGCAATCGAATCAATCGATCCATGTTCTCGGCGGCTCTTCACAAAAAGCCTTGCATGTATGGAAGGCCTGCCTCTTTGATAGCCAAGCATTACGCATGCATGCATAGGGAAGGTGTCCCAACACTACGTATATTGCGCATATGCACAACCTTTCTCCCGGGCAGAGCAAGGAAGGCATGCTTTGTCCCCTCGGTGTTGCCTCCCAGATAAGTATCCAGCCATGCGGTGCAAGCTGCTTCTGTCCTTCACGTTTAACCATTAAGCAGCTATCACGATGACTCCCGGTTTGTGGAAGAGATTCAAATCTTCAGGCGAGCACCCCGTCGAGACAGCAGACTCAGGCGTTGCATCGAGCGTTGACGAGTGAGACATCCCTCCATCCCTTGCTCCTGGAAATTTGTTAACCCAAGTCGTGTTCAGTCCTGTCACGGCCGCTGTCGCTCAGAAAGAGCTCGAAGCTTTCCAGGCGGAGCACAAAGGGGATCCCAACATCCCTGAAGAGAGTATTACTGCTGCTCAAGAAGTTCTCAAGGAGCGTGACGTTGAAAAAACAGTGGCAGTTGAAGTAAACCTCCTCGAGGATGACTCGCCGTACTCTGAAGTTCGCGCAGCCGTCAGGAATTACGATGAAGAGGCTCCGGCGAACACCGTGCGTGCGTGGGTCATTGGGATGCTCTGGACGACCATTGGAAGCGCCATCAACATGCTGTTCTCTCTTCGAAATCCCTCCATATCACTCATCCCGGTTGTTACTTTGTTGCTTTCATACCCATTTGGGGTAGGTTGGTCATATGGTATGTTTGTGTCTAGATTCATTGAAGCTTATCGAACTAATAATATAAAGTCATGCCTAAACACAAATTCAAGACCTTCGGTTATACTTGGTCGCTCAATCCCGGGCCATTCAATATGAAGGAGCACACTCTTATTGTTATCATGTCCAATGCCTCGTTCGGAGGCACTTTTGCATATTCGCTAGATGTGCTTCTAGCTCAGCAAGTCTATTACAAACAAAGCTTCGGCTGGGGGTATCAATTACTTCTCACTATCACATGTCAAATGCTTGGACTTGGTCTCGCTGGAATGACACGAAGATGGCTTGTTGAGCCCGCGTCAATGATCTGGCCATCGAATTTGATTACGACGACCATGTTTGAGACGATTCATACGCGAAAAACTCCCGAGGGCCTTCAACTTAGTGGTTGGAAGATAGGACGCTACCGATGGTTCCTCGTTGTTATGTGCGGTATCTTCGTATGGGAATGGTTTCCCCTCTGTAAGTTAATAGGGCTTTTGTTCTTATACTTCCCCATCTCACCTTGTTTTATCATTTCTCCTGAACCCTTCCTGAACCTTTCTTAATCCAGCGAGATTTATCCCGAGACTTTCCTAAAGAGGCAAAAACTAACTCCCCCGTGTCCTAGGGATTGCGCCTTTACTCGCGACTTTCACATTCGTCTCCTGGGCTGCCCCAAACAACATCGTGGTCAATCAGATTTTTGGTGGCCAAACAGGCCTTGGATTGATACCTATTTCACTTGACTGGAGTACTATTACAGCCTTCATATATTCTCCCCTCATCTACCCTTTCCACGCCATTGCCAATACGCTGATTGGTCTCGTAATATTTGCTATTATCACCTCTATTGGAATTCATTATACAGGTGCTTTTTTATTCGGAATTTCTTCCCATGTCCACAGGTGGTTCTTTCGATAACACCGGGGCAGTATATAACGTATCGAAGATCTTAACGCCAGAATTTACTCTAGACCCACAGAAATACGCGGAATATTCTCCCCTCTTCCTCTCTACAACATTTGCCATAGGATACGGCCTCTCTTTCGCATCGATGACAGCAGTGGTTGTTCACACATATCTCTACCATGGCAAGGAAATCATGCAGAAGCTGAAAGCCACCCGTCACGATGGTGCGGACATTCATCAGCGTCTTATGCAAAAATACGTCCAGGCTCCCATCTGGTGGTAAGTTTACCCATTGAAACCCACGAAACACGTTTAAGTTTCTGACCCAGAGGAAATTTCTGACTTTCCTTAAGGTACGCTCTTAGCTCACTGATTATGTTCGCAATCGGGCTCGTGACATGTTTGTACTGGGAAACACATTTGACTTGGTGGGCATTCATAATTGCTCTCCTCGTTGCGACATTCTTCTACCTCCCTATTGGAATTGTCAAAGCAACTACGAATGTTTCAATCGGCTTGAATGTCATTTCCGAGTTCTTCATCGGGTATATGCAACCTGGGCGTCCATTAGCAATGATGATGTTCAAGATGTATGGTTACATTACCGCCAGCCAAGGCCTCTACTTCAGTCAAGACATCAAACTCGCACACTACATGAAAGTCCCGCAGCGCGTTACATTCTGGGCCCAACTTGTCGCCACCCTCTGGTCCTGCTTCGTCCAAGTTGCCGTCATGAACTGGGCCTTGGGTTCTATCAGCGATATTTGTAGTCCGGATCAACCAAACAATTATACATGCCCAAATGCCCATGTATTCTTCACCGCATCAATCATCTGGGGTGTCATCGGTCCTGCACGCATCTTCGGACCAGGTGGCCTCTACTACCCTATGTCTTTCTTCTTCATCCTCGGCGCAGGTCTCCCCGTCATCTGCTGGCTCGCCGCAAAGAAATGGCCCAAGTCATACATGCGATACATTAACACACCCGTCATCTTCGGCGGCACAGGGTACATCCCCCCCGCCACAGTTCTCATCTACGCCTCCTGGGGCTTCGTCGGCACCATGTTCAACAAAGTCATCAAAGGCCGTCACCCCGGCTGGTGGACAGAGTTCAACTACATTACTTCTGCGGCTTTGGATAGCGGGACGATTATTTGTGTCTTGTTGATTTTCTTTGCGTTGCAGCTGCCGAATATTACACCGCCACAGTGGTGGGGTGGCTTTGGTGGCGCGTTCATGCAGAATGCGGATTGGAATGCCACGCCGCAAACGATATTGACGAATGGGACGTTTGGGCCGACGAGCTGGAAGTGAGTCTTTACTGCTTGATCAGCAGTTGGTGGGTTAGGGGCTGTGTTGTGTTGAGAGGGAGGAGATGGGGTTTCTTGTATTTAATGTGAGATTCATGTCTAGTTGCTGTGTCTTATTTGAGAGAAGAGCATATGAGACATGCACGGAGCTGGTCGCACACAGCTAAGCTTGAATTGAAATGGAGTTTAACCATGCTAAGTGCCTGCCATCATAAGCTCTTAGATCTGGTGAAGTTTTGCAGTTTCTGTTTGTGTACAGGATAGTTTCTCGAAACGATAGTCAGAGCCTAAGAACTGGTGAAAGTTCAGACTCGTATACGCTTCCAGTCCTTCTGGACCAAAAGTGAGACAAGTATATGCATAGTAATTTATATATACCAAGCACTCTAAACGCGAACAAACGGATCATCAAAATACCACACAGGATCACCATCAACACTAAGCTCCGTCATCGTATACCCATTCCCCATAAACCGCCACCTATTCCCACTATCCCTATACTCAATCTCATAATCCTCATACCTCACCTCCTTCAACATCTCAAAATAATGCAAGCGGCTCCCAGGATAGATAGCCGTTACCGGACCATGCTTCTTCCCCATTTTAAACCAGGAATTGCACGCCGATGACCAGACTAACCGTTTCATTAACTCATGGGTATGGGCGAAAAGTTCTTCTGTTGCGGAGGCTTTGGGGGAGAAGGATTTGATGTTTTCTTTTTGGAGTTTGTTTGTCATGAGGAAGAGGTAGCGGGTGTGCCATTCGAGGATGGGGAGGAGGGAGCTGTGGCTTGCGGGGCCGTTGGGGCCGATGAATACTTTGTCATCAGGTTAACATCATATAAAAATTGAGATCAGAGCTAGTTGCAGGGCTTACAAAAGAGATTTGGAAAGTTCGGAACAGTTATGCTCAAGTATGCTTTTGGGAGATCTCCGAATTGCTGTTTGAGATTGGAGTTATTCCGTCCAATAACTTCGAAATTCGGGGTGAAGGACACGTCGAACCCTGTTGCGCAGATAACTACATCTACGATGTGCTCGGTGCCTGACTCGTCGACTACGCCGTTTTTGGTAAATCGGACGACGGACTTGGGAACTACTTGCACATTATCTTTTGTCAGGGATTGCAGGTATCCGGATCCGGGGGTCATCCGGCGACATCCTAGGTTGAATGATGGGATAAGCGTTTTGGTTAGTATTGGGTCATTGGAGAGTTGCTCAGTCATTAGATCGCTGATGAGCTCTCGGGAGTTCTTCTGATCTCGGCTGTTTCGATGCATCTGAGAAAATTCAGTCACAGAACGATTTCTCATATGAATTGAACTTAGACTTGCGAGTGTGAAGCGCTTGTTGAGTTCTCCCTCCACTTCACGGCTGTATTTTGCAAGAGCAGCGGGGTCTTTTTGAAATTCCTCGATTTGTTCTTTTGGATCTGCATCTTCTATCAGAAGGTTGTTCCTTCAAGGACCGGGGAATAGCACAACACACATTCAAAATTCGTGCCCCCGGGGCCGGCATACTTTGCTCCAAACCCAGTCGTGATCCAAACAGGCGATCGCAAAAAGGGTATGAGTTTCCCGACAACTAAGACCACTAGTAAATTGTTGAAATTTCCATAACAGAGAATATGAAATACCGGGTTGAATCTGAGGAATGATTTGAACAGCTGAAGAGCCACCTCCAATTACCGCGACGGTCTTTCCGGTCAAATCATAAGAGCTATCCCACGCAGCGCTATGCATGAGTTTTCCGGTGTATTCATCGATCCCCGGAATATCAGGATATTTGTAAGTGCTATTTCAGAATTTAAGCATTTCAACAATAACTGTATGAAGTAGAGCGAACCAACTTACTTCAAGATTCCAGATGCATTTACAAGGATTTCGCACAGATCTTCAAACTGCGATCCATCTTCGGCAGTCAAAATTAGTCTCCAGACCCCGGCATCTTCGTTCCATATGGCAGACTTGACTTTCGTGTTGAATTTAATGTACTTTTCCAAGTTGTATTTTGTTGCTACGTGCTTGAAGTACCTCCATATTTCTTCTGAAGAAGAATAGAAGTGACTCCAATTCGGATTTTTCTCCCATGTGAACTGACTACCGCGCATTAATCTCAGCTCCATTCATTCAACCCCCCTTTCAAATACACAAACTCTTTTTA